>OMKY01251104.1:13945-31568 GCA_900302395.1 Bregmaceros cantori | reverse complement strand
GTTATTATTATAATTATAATTATAATGATAATAATAATAATAATAATAATAATAATAATTATTATTATTATTATTATTATTATTATTAATAATTATTACATTTATTTATTTTTAAAGGATTGCAACCATAGACTGTATATAAAGTAGACGCAGCATGCATGACGTCCCATTGCTTTCATCAAAATGTTTTGTGCCCGCCGACTGCGCGCTGCCATTGTTGAAAGTACACGTATATCCGGGACAAGGAGAGATAGCAAGCTATACAGTATATGAGAGAGAGACACCCCACACATCTCCTGGTGGTACTGTCCGCTAGGGGCGCCAACGAGAGTCACAATGAATGGGATCCTATGGGAGCTGAAATATCAACGCCAAATCTGACGCGTTTGTGAAATTATGACCCCCCCCTCACTCAATTAACCGATAATTATTGCGGCAATTTACATTTAAAAAAATCAATTAGGAAAGATCTTTAAATAGGTTAAAACAGGCTGCTAAGATTGGAATATTTGTATTGGAATTCCCATAGGGCTCGGATTTAGGAGACTAGGCTCCCCCCATGCCAACCCGGAAGTAGGCACGGACATCAAAACGAACGCTGTGTCCAATTTCATATAGTCTATGATTGCAACCATTTTGTGGAATTCCCTTTGGTGGTACACGCTGTGCCGCACAGGAGGTAGCATTTGTTTACTTGCGCGTGGCCTCAAGGGGTAACCCTTTCCTGTGTGGACCACTAGGAGCTACAAATCTGAAGATGCCTTTGTGGCCATCAACAACAAGCTGCGACGAGGGGACATCATCGGCGTGCGGGGGAACCCTGGCAAGACCAAGAAAGGAGAGCTGAGCATCATCCCTGTGGAGATGACCCTGCTGTCTCCTTGCCTCCACATGCTGCCGCACCTCCACTTTGGGCTCAAAGACAAGGTAAGAGCTCCAGCCTCACAAAGACCAAAGCCATCCACTACTAAGTAGTACCTTCAGGAAAACTGAATTCAATATTGAGCCCCAAAATTTGTAAATCATGCATTTTCATTCCGGCCACTAGAGGTCCCTCATTGTTGCGGTGTCAGTGGTAATTTTTATGGGGAGCTGCGCCGTTTCTTCATGGGCAATTTTATATCCGTAAATAAGAGGTATCGGGATTATGGAATCAGGTCCACACTCGGTCAGGGTCAGCTAGCAAGAGAGTGATACTTTACAGTACACTGTGTCAGACACGAACTGGGAGGACAACCATTGTGATGTCATAGTAGGTGACTGCTCAAAGCTATGTAAAATGGACACACAATTATTGTTAAACACAACATTACACGATTATATTTGCCTTAATTCAAATCTATTAATTACTTCTAATCACCAAGTACAATTCTCAAATATTCAGATAACAGATAAACAGTTGTTTCTCAACACTGTCAGGCTATACGTTTGCTCCTATAAATAATATTTCATTGTATAATTCATCATTCCCATGTAATAAAAACCATCTAACTCCCTGTGCGATGCGATTCATAGTTGATGGTTGAAATGAATGTGGTATTATGTAGTGTCTGGCAAAGTATTAAAGTGTATTTTCAAAACAATTTTCAAAATCGGCTTTGGCAGCATAGGCGAGGGGTGAGAGGGATGTGGTTGGTGGTCCAAGAACGAATATTTCATTATAAGATTGTGGATCTCATCACACATACAAATATGTCAGTATCTGTAACGGTACACAAAATTTACTGTATGGTTTGCTTCAAGTCAAAATGTGAAATGTGTGAAATGTATTGTATAACCTTTTTTCTTTTGTTTGTACTGCAATTATTTTAGAAAATGGCAAAACCTGTAGAATGCTGGAAAGCGCGCATAAGCCTCAATGGCGCGGTGAGTCGGTGGTTCGAATCTCGCCACCGACGTATTTCCCGCATGTCTGCTCCCCATCTTCACCAGTTTCCGCTAACCCTAATAAAGATTGGAAAAAACAGCCTTAATGAGAGAAAACTCCAAAATCTGATTTCACGATTTGCAAATTAGAATATTATTACAAAATGATCTCATTTTGATTACAAAATAATCTCATTTTGATTTAAATTTTGTGAACAATTGCGATCAATTTTTGATTTTTATTTTGCACTGTTTCATTATTTATTAATACCTCCTCCTCTGGCTGTCCCGCCTGGCTGTGCCCATTAGCAGGCATTTGATGCACAAATTATAATCATGGAGTAAAGACCAGAACATGCTATGGGATTATAATATTCCAACCATTCCAGGAGCACACTAAACAAACCTTTTTTCCTGGTGTGCTCTGCAGGAGACGCGGTTCCGCCAGCGGTACCTCGATCTGATCCTGAATGACTACGTGAGACAGAAGTTCATCACCCGAGCCAAGATTATTTCCTACCTGCGCAGCTTCCTGGATCAGCAGGGCTTCCTAGAGGTGACCAGTGTAGTGGCTACAATAATTGGAATAAGAAAATTAAATGATTAAGAAAATGAAATTATTACAGTCATCCGCATGCACCTGGATGTAGCTCACAATTTCCCTTGGTATAGTGCCTCTAAATCTCCCTGTATTATAAGAAGTGTTATTGCCTGCTACTTTATCACTTTTCGACCTATGCTTACTGTGTGTTCACCAGATATCATATTGTGTTTAAAATCTGTGTGCGTGTGTAGTTAAGTTTGCCCTCCAAAACCCTGGGGGGCAGCAAAAGCCTATGCTGGGAGCTCACTGTGTCAAAAAGTAGTTTCGCAGAACGTGGCTTGAGGTGTTTTCAATCCAGAAAAGTCCTTCGGTTCACACTGTATTTCTTCAAGAGGGCCAAACGATACGCAGTACTGACCTGTGTTTCTCTTTATGAAAACTATCTTTGAAATAAAAAGTGCCATCCTATTACGACCTTAAATAGTTAGGTCGTCACTCAGTTTGCAGACGGAAGCATGGGATATTATTTTCATACAGAACAATGCGTAAGAATTTCATTAACCTTTTTTTGTTAACTCTGAACTGATCAGGGATTTTGGTTGAAGATACAACAACAATGCTACACTGTTTAAAAGTATTTTTCATCTCCTCGTTGCTGGGGCATGCGCCGACGGTCTGACGGTGCGGTCTCACTGTGGGTCTACTTGTAAAACGCCGTTTGTCCCTCGCACCCTGGTGCGGCTTTATTCATACATCCACTGAAGCACACCAGGATTTGCTTTGAAGGGGACAGAGACCGCGTTTCTGAAGCGACCTCTGTTTGGGTGTTTAGCCCGCACCAGAATTTGAGGGTTTGTTTTCAACACAAAAAGTTGGCCAGACAGACTTTTTTTTTGGCTTGGTTTGAATTAAAGATGGCAGGTGTGAATACACCCTTAATTTCCGAAACTTACTGTTCTCCCGCAGAACCAAATATAATTTCCCCTTGCTAATGATTAAAGTATAAAGTTCATAAAAAAGATGTTTCTCTCTTACAGATTGAGACCCCCATGATGAACCTGATCCCTGGAGGAGCTGTGGCTCGGCCGTTTGTCACCTACCACAACGAGTTGGACATGAATCTTTACATGAGGATCGCTCCTGAGCTCTACCACAAGGTCAGTTATTAAATCACTTGCCGATTGAATGTCAGTATCGATTTTAGTCAATTAATTATTGTACCCCTATTTTCTAGTTTGCCTGCCAACGGCTATTGAGCCAAAATGTTTTTTGCTGCCCTCATTGACATATTTAGCCAAATATTTGGTCCAGCCATAAGATACAGGCATTGGATCATTGGGTGTGAATTGTATGTGACTATGTGGATAAGCCAATACATGCTACTTTGATTAATATGTCTGTGTTTGTTTTAGATGTTGAAGGATCTGCTATCATTTCAAAAGTAGTATCATCTCCACTGACGGGGTACACATTCAAACATACACATCTCCAGATCAGCTTCTGCAATGGTGCCACACTCGCTTACAGATATGATTGTAAACTAGTGTGACTCATTCGCTATTGACTACTGAACGGTGACTGAGTGAGAGTGTGACGGACGACCATACTGGGGGGAACGGAGTGCTGGAGGCCGCTCTAGCTTGACTGCGCTGAATATGTGACTGTGGCAAACGCATTGGCAAACTTAGACAAATGAAAATTTCCTGATCGATTTTCCCAATTGGTCACAAAAATCACAGATTTGGGGGCGTGCAGTGGCAGAGTGGTTAGAGAGCGCGTCCCCCAGGCCACAGACCGAGCAGTGCTGTGGGTGCGCCCCTGGACTCTACATCCCAGTTTCCAATTTAATCCTGTCACTATCTCCCGACCACTGATCATGTCGGGGTACCTCTAAGGTAAAGTAATAAACAGTCTCTATGTGTCTGCAGATGCTGGTGGTTGGAGGGATGGACCGAGTGTACGAGATCGGCCGCCAGTTCCGTAATGAAGGAATCGACCTGACACACAACCCAGAGTTCACCACCTGCGAGTTCTATATGGCCTACGCTGACTACCACGACCTGATGGAGATCACCGAGAAGTTGCTGTCGGGTACGCATCGGCCAACGTGCATCAAGTACAAATAAAAGTACAGCCAGCCAGCCCGTTCTGTGAACGGGTGTTTTCGCTCATCACTGCTTGACCTGACTGAGGAGCTATGCTAATTACTATCGGTTGGCTTTGGAAATGGTTCATGCATTAGTTCTTTCTGTGATTGCAATTTAAATTGCCATCAAATCAACTGGATTATGCCAAATCCTTTTTAACAAGCAAAACAAAATAAACAAATATTTCTGTAAGCTGTTATGTTTTGCGATAATTTGTTGAATATTTGGACCTTCATATATCTGTGTGACCAAAAATGTTAAGAATGTTGTTTTGAGGGGAGTCACTAAATAAAAGACCACTTTTCACCATAAGTGTACACTACGATTCTCTTATGGAGATTTGGATCTGTAAAAATGAAACGGCTGTAAATGAATGTATATTATAATTATATTTGAAAACAATATGTCTTGACTTTCTTGTCTTTCTCAGACTGGCACGTCCATCCTGAGATGCACAATCTTGAGATGAAAGAGTTGATTTTAAAAGATCAATGAATTATAATGAAATTAACACATTCTATGTGTTGTGTATGTAGGCATGGTGAAGACCATCACGGGAGGCTACAAGGTAGTGTATCATCCCGAGGGCCCAGAGGGGAAGGCCTACGAGGTGGACTTCAGTCCTCCGTTCAAGCGCATCAGCCTGACTGCTGACCTGGAGAAGGTCCTGGGCGTCAAGTTCCCTTCCCCAGATACCTACGACTCGGCTGGTGAGACACCGCTGCTGCCCAGTGTACCCAGTGCAAGGAACATTCCTTTCAACAAGGAATTATATTTACTATTGTTATTTCGCACATATACACACTGAATTGCTGTAAATGTAAAATTTCCAGGTTTTGCCGTACATGTGGGAAAACATTTCTGATTCTTAATGGCGAAGATTAATCGCGATTCACTGCACTATAGAAAGTATTGTTTGAAATAGTTACATAATTTCATTTACGTTTCATTTGCAAAGAACGAAGCTTGGAGTTTGGCTCGTGTAATGTAATACTATTGTACACATGTACAGACAAATGTACACATTTGTTATGAAATCTGATTTGAACGTGAGATGTGAAATGAGACATTTTATTTTTAATGTGGAAATATTAGATATATAATGTACCAAAGGTAAAAGTTGATTACCTAGATATATTAGTAAATAGATATAATTGCTATTCTGCAATCAAATTGAACATGTGGCAAGTTCAACATTTGAATCAGTCACACCGAATGTAATAGTTTTAAAACATTTGAATAAAAAAAATGCAATGGAAATTTTATATTTTAATAAAATTATGAAGGAAATTAATTCAACTATTTGTTTCTTATTAATCATTTAACTGAAAGTGACGGTTGCTCATTCGTTGAAACAAAAAAAATTGGAGTGCATGAATATACATACATTCAAAAACCTTTACTGATCGCTTTTATTTGACAAGAAAACAATGTTGAAAACTTCTCTTCTATGCTATACTTGTTAATTGTTCTATCAATGTGTGGAAGTCAATGTATCTAATTCCTACTTCTGTAACTTTGTTTTTAAGACACGCGCAAGTTCTTTGATGACTTGTGTGCCCAGAAGGGTGTGGAGTGTCCTCCCCCACGTACAACAGCCCGACTGCTGGACAAGGTTGGTGCTTTCTTCAAGTCACCCAAGTAGTCTAATTATGTTGGCTTAATTAAGCGGCAATTAAAAATTGTTAAAAAGGAAAACACATTTTGATAACAAAATACATTATTTATGGGGCTGACCGGAGCAAGTTAATTCGTTCTACGTTTGTACAGTTTCTACAATTTCATTAGTTTATAAAATAATGCTTTTGCTGGTTTATATAATTGATTTATAAAATAATTTCTACTCAAACTGGACTTCAACTCTACTTTCAATACTAACAATGATGCAATCTCTGTTCCAGCTGGTGGGAGATTACCTGGAGGTCACCTGTATCAACCCAACCTTCATCTGTGACCACCCACAGATTATGAGTCCATTGGCTAAATGGTACGTGCAGATTAAAAGTCCTGTCTTGTATCGTACCGTTTCTGTTCACCTATCAGCAGGCCTCCGAACCGGTTCAAGAAACGAAAAACGAAAACTAACAGAATTTTGTGGAAATTTACAAGGTGCAGAAAGAGAAACGAAAAAAACAGTTCAACTGTTCCGGAACAGAAACGGAACATTATGAAATCCACAAAACCGGTTAAAAACGTTCTTTTGGTTCTCTATATATTTTAGCATATCCTATGTCTGGGAGACTATTTCCATCCACTTTCACTGTCAGTCATCAAGCCCCATGCATCTGGAGCTCCATCTTGTGGACAGGCGAGGAAGTGAATGTAATGGTGTTTTAAACCGGGGTTAATACAGTTGCACTGAAGTTTGAAAGTCCACCAAATATATTTTGTTTAAACTATATCTTAACGTGCCATTGCACAATATAAGGAACTTTAAGAGCGAACACAATTTTTGCGTTCCAAACCGGTTCAGGGCCGATATTTTGGTTCAGAGAACTGTCTGAAAAGAGTTAATGATTAATCAAATGATAAAATGAATGACACAACACAATTTTCATCATGATCTAAACATCTCTAGATCATGTCAAGATCGGGATGACGTGACTAATATCACAAATTGAGACCACCCACCGTTCAAAAGGTTTTGATAAATTGAAATATCTGTGGCATGGCAAAATATTTAATCTGGTTGTTAATGTGAAATTGAGATTTAATGTTGGAACACAGCATTTGAACACCTGAAACCACAAAAATGTATATCCACTTACTTTGAAGGGTAAAGTCAGTAAAATATTAAACTTTTTTACTTTTGTTAACTCACAAAAGCCAACTTGTTCGGTACCATTTACTACCAAAGGTAGGAAAGGATGTTGAAAATGAAACAAAGAGCATTGCCCTGTGTTAACAAGTTTCTTTGTTGGTCTTGTCGATGCCAGAAGCCAATAATTCCCCACAAGAAGGCATCTCTGAACGGCACCTTTCTCATGATCTGTGTGTGTTTTGCAGGCACCGCTCCCAGAAGGGTCTGACGGAGCGTTTTGAACTGTTTGTGATGAAAAAAGAAGTGTGCAATGCTTACACTGAGCTGAACGACCCCATCAGACAGAGACAGCTGTTTGAGCAGCAAGCCAAGGTCTGGACTTGAAATCTTCACTCTAGATTGGTCACAATCCACTTGATCATGTCTATTCTATGAATGACCATATTGTAGGATGTGCCATATTTTCTGCACATAATAAAATAAATAATGTAACCTTACAAAATGTATTTAGTTGATACTTGTGTTTGATACAATAATTTATTTTACATTGCACATATTTTTAAAAATGAATAGTAGAATGTTCACACCAGATTGTTTTTGAGATTCTGATTCAATTCTGGTTCAGACCTCCCTCCTCCTCTGGGCCATTTCATCACATCAAAATGCAGTACAGATGCTTCAAGGATATGGGTGGACAGTGTGTTAATAACCCATAACGGCAAAGGGAAAGAAAAAAAATTGGACTACAAGGGATGGTATGACATATTGACCATGTATCCCACTGGATCCCAAGTGTGCTGCATTGGACCTGTCATTCACTGCACTGTTCTATTGACGACAATGAGGATAAATGAGACATGTCTTTTTTTTAAATGTTTTCAGAACAAGGCGGAAGGTGACGACGAGGCCATGTTCATAGACGAGACCTTCTGTACGGCTCTCGAGTACGGCCTGCCCCCGACGGCCGGATGGGGGATGGGTATTGACCGCCTGACCATGTTCCTCACTGACTCGAACAACATCAAGGTGTGTGTTTCTTGAAAACTTCACCCTTTCACCACATTTGTTTCTTGGCCAATCTTTTCTTGTCTGTAAAATACCATAACTTGCCAAGTGCAGAGTAGGGGACTAATCAATTATTAAATTAGTTGTGGATTAATTTCATAATAAATAATGGCCAAGGAATTGAATCATTGTTATTGCCAATTTCTGAAACCACCACCTATTGGTTTACACAAAGTTTATATTGCTGAATTCCTGAACATTCAAAATATGATTCAACATTATTCATAAAAGACACCAATCTGACGCCAAGTTAACAAAATTAATTTCTGTGTAAATATTTTGGGGATTTTTTCAACGAAAAATATCCATCTCGTTAGTTGATTTTAATTGGCAACTAATCCACTATTAAAATAACCGTTGTTACAGACTTGCAGCGCATCCTTTGTCTCCTTAGTCTAATCGTTATTGATAATTTACAGATTGTGCCACTTGTAATCTGTATAGTGTGTTGTTATGACTACTCGTTTACTTCAATACTTTTGTAACTTTGTGGTTCACTGTATGCATGTGTTGTGACGTTTTTAAACCGCCTCGGTTGGTGCCAAGAGCTCATATTTAAATCAATATTTGTCTATACACTTTTAAATGATCTTTACGATGTTGACTCTACCTGTAGGAGGTGCTGCTCTTCCCTGCCATGAAGCCTGATGACAACAAGGTGGCCCCGCCCACCGAGGGAACCTCTGTCTAACGTCTCCCAGCAGCTCTGTGCGTCTTCTTTTTTATTGTTAAAACGGTCAGCTGTCGTGCGATCATGGTGTTGTGTATACGTCCTACCAAATTTAATAACTTAACACCATTCATAGAATGAGCAAAGGTTCACTCTGCCCCAAAGGACACTTTGCTGATATGAGAATGGTGCAATAAAAGTGAAAACATTTTTGACTGAATGTGCCCTTCTTGCGTACTGCAGATTTCCTGGAATTTGAGTTAATATGAGCGTAAATCAGATTCTGCTCACGATCAAATGGTGCTTAACTCCAATTACTGCATAGGTTGGGAAAGTGTTTGTATGTGGGATTAGTTTTTAGAAAAAAACATTATGCTCCCTGAAACCATGCTGAATGAACTTCCACGTTTATTGGAATTTATTTCTTGATATTATTTGATTTTAAGAATTTTTAAGAGTTTTTCAAGAGTTTCATAATATTTATGGAAGTATATTTCCATTTGCATCTTTCTCTTTTAAATATTTGCATTGTCACAAAGGAAATGTGCCTGTTATTATTGTTGTTATTATTGTAATGTGTCTAACATCACATCGCTGGGATAACTGATCAAATATGAAGCTATGCGTATGAATGGAAAAACGGAAAGTAGATCCGTGTGGAGTTTAATTTTATTTATGGAAGTATATTCGAGCATCTTTCTGTTTTAAATATTTGTTTAAACATCGTGAGGCCACCACACGCCACCTGAGCCCGCAGGCTTCCCTGCCGCCGATCGTGGTAGGCCATCTGAGACCACACGGCACCCGATGCAGACCGGGCTGACGCGTGACTATCATTATTGTAATGTGTCTAACATTGCTGATTGTTCACTTTTAATAACATCTATGTGCTGAGCAAAATGCGCCCACCCTCCATTTTCTATTTGATATTATTATTTTCGTGCACCTAAATAACGTGTTATTTATGTGCACGCATTAGGCCTAATGGGCCATCTAGAGGTCATAGAAGTCGTAAGTTGCTCTTGCGATGTCTTTTTATCAGGACCGAATCGGCAAAGAGAGAGTGGCCTGTGGGCTTCTCCTTATATACATTATACACAGAACTCTTTGGTAGGTGATGTCACAATGAAGTCGCCAGCCAGCCCCCAATGACACACATTGTGGCATCTTATATCAGCCTAAAACGCGTAATCATGTCTTGTATATAGCTCGATAAATTTGTTAATATGGAGGTCACTACACTTTCCTCTAGAGCAATTATATACTAAATAGCAAAAATCTTTCGTGACATAATTACTGTTTATTGTCCAAGGAACTTAAGTTGGTTATTGAATAGCCTAATCTATTGCATTATTTTTTGACATAATTACTGCATTATTTTCTGACAAAGTCTAAACGACTTTTGCCTAAACGACCTGCCCTTGTTTTTTTGTCAGTGATACATGGGACTCCTCAGACACTAGAAATGCTTTGAATACTAGCTTGCACACTGTTTGCGTTCCAGTGAAGGAGTAAGGCTGTGATTTTTACCAACTGCTGAAGGCTTGAAACCTGAACCTACAGCCCATTAAAGAAAGGTAAAGAAAAAAATAAAACACACACATTGACATTCATTTGTAATTATTTTATTAAAATAGAAAGCCAACATACATAAGGCTTAACACTAGAGCCCAACTGATACATGTGAACAATTGAATATCATGGGAATATGTTTTTAAAGACTAACAATTTACTTCTGCTGCATTTGGCATGATTTATCCAACCTGCAGTTACGAGATGGGTATTGAAGTTAACAAGTTATTTAAAGATAAACACCTAATTCCAGTAATTTGTTAGCAAAAGGTACAGTTTAATGATTTATATGAATAAATAAACTCCCAAATTTGTTAGCTATCTAACAAAATGGGCAAAGTACCACATGGACCCAAATGGGTGTGAAGGAGGCAACTACAAAACAGAGCCTTTGATTCTGGTTGTGTAACATCTTGCATACTGAATTGAAACATGAGAAATATGATTAGTTGCCTCAATAGCACCCCCTTGGCTTTGTGGGGATAACTTACGCTAACTGTTAGCAGAGTACTGCTGGATACATGGACAAGATAGGTATGAATGTCACTGACATCGATCCAGAATTTTCAGTGGCATTATCGTTTAGTTTGTTTAATCGGTTGAGCTCTAGTCAGCAGATATTGGTTTTCTTCTACAAGTCAGTCTAGCAAACAAAACAGGGAATACAAAAACATGCGACAGCCATAAAACTGGCCGCCTCCTAGTAGAAACGTACAATTTCACTTGAAAGGTCATCACCGAAATGCACCTTAACTTACAGCAACACATCCAGCACGTTATCTGACTAAAAACAAAACGGCTCAAGTCAATACTAGTGTGCGTTCCTGACGCAGTAGCACGCAATATTTCAAACTATAGTACTGTAACTATATGTACATCACTTATTCACTTTAAATACTTGCATAGATCTAAAACTAAGTTATATGAAAGATTATATACTTGTAGGGAGGGGGGTACATTTAGCTCATGGCCAATTAGTGTGGTGAATATTCGTACAAAAATATAACCAAACCTATACCAAAAACGGGTAATAGCAAAAAAAAAAAAAAAAATCACTGGATTAAACGGTTTAGTTAATGATTCATATAAACTGCTAAATTTCGATTTTGTAAGCTGCACTAATGTAACTGCTAAACAAATAGCAGGCACTTTGGAATAAACTTTCTGTTGATTGGTAATGGTGCCGAGTCTACTACTAAGCCGAAGGTACAGCATCCCGAGGCAAATGAGATTTACACAAGATATAAATGAAAATATGAATTATATGAAAAAATACAACTTTCCATTAAAACATGTCTGAATAAGAATTTTGTGAAAAGTCCTTGACCCTGCAAAAAAACGACTAAAAGTTTTAAACGGCTAAGAAAAAATGATGTAAGGTCAATCTATTTGAATACCTCTCTCTGTCTTCAGGGTAACCACGAAACCCACACCTGTAAGGTAACGTACTCCACAATAGTATAAAGATTTAGGCATTGCCTAATAAGCAAAACTTGGTTGCTGTATTCGAAATTGAAGCAGTCATTTAAAAGAGATATTTTATCCATTATAAAATATATCAAAAATAGCTTGTTTGGGGTGATCCTGAAACATGTTGTATGGATGAAAATTGATTAATCTCTTTAAAAAGCAACTCAATGTCACAATGATATTTACATCGGATGTAAAGCTGGAGTGTACTTGAATAATGTCTGTGCCCACAGTGGAATTCATAATCTGGAATCATGATTTTTGAAAATGGAGTGATATAACATCTTATTTTCTTTGCCTTGGTAGCTTTTTTTTTGTCCCCTTAAAAATGAATATTGAATAACACTGTTCCCAGTGATGCCTTGGTGTCGACACAAGCGGCTTCTTCTGTTAATCACAGCTTGGTTTGCTGCCATCACAGCCAGGTTTACCCGCAAGCCTCCATGGTCTTCTATTGCGGAACGAGGTGGCTCGGAAACTCCATGGGGCATCGGGAGTCTTGATAAGAATTGGGCGGTCCTCAGGGCTCAATCCCAGCATGCCTAGGGTCCATTCCATTGTCCTATGGAAAGAGATAAGGTTCTTATTAATATATAAGACCAGGGCTGGACTGGGGAGGTTATTCAGGCCGAGCATTTTTAACCAGGATCAGGCCACAGAAATGACTTGGTCTTCTCAGTCTTGGGCCGAGATTGGCCTGTACCTAAATAAAAAAAAATTAGCCTGCTCGTCACCTCATTAGCCTGCTCGTCACCTTATTAGCCCAGACCACAATCAATCGTGAATATACCGTTATCCACCACCATAGCGTTTTTTAAAATACATTTTTTATTTTTATATTATACATTGTACACTGTTAAAAAAAATGCCAGGCCACCATCAGGCCACCGCACGAATGCCTGATGTGCCCTATAGCCAGTCCAGCACTGTACATGACGATACATACATGAAATGTGTTCACACTTTCAGCGTTTCTTTTGAAATGTCAGGATTCACATGTATGTGCTATAGCATGATTAACTGAAACACATTGATGAAAAGTGCGCAGGACACGGCAACCACATAGCTCTGACCTAGAGGCGGGCGTGTGTTCCGCGCGGCCATCTTGGATAGGATGGGATGGCTTTCAAATGTGATTTCTTCTTATATTTTATACTACCAAGCTGGTGGAAAAAAAAAACAACAGAATAGCCGCACCGCCTCCTAAGCTGCATAGTTCAAAGTGAGAGAAAAAAAGTTGCGGCTTATAGTTCGAGAAGTACGGTGAAGTGTCATTTATGCACATGGTCATCTTTCGTTTAAACTTCATAACATGTCTAAATCGTGCTTGCCTCTTTTTGCGGAGGATTGAGTGGTTCAGCCATTTTTATTGTCCTGGTTCGACGGTTAAAGGTGCTGTGACGTCCCACAGCCATTGGCTGTGGCAGCGCGTGCTGTCACTACTCACTACACACCACTCATGGCATTGCAAGACTCGCAAGTTTTTCCGTATTGTAATAATTATGTCATGTTTTAAATAAATACCTGGTCAGTAGGAGCGTTTCAGGTTGTTGCCTGGCTCCCCGAGGCTGATGAGAAGGTCGTCCATCTTGTCGATGTTGTGTGAGGCGTTGATGGAGCTCTGAATGCCCGTCGACTCGGACAGGGAGTGGATGAGCAGCGACTGGATGTGGGCGTCACTCTCACGCTGGTTCTGACCCGACTGGCTGATGGCGATGATGTGATCTGACAGGGACGTGCCTCCAGGGGTCATCATAGGACCGCATTCTGTCACTGGAGCACACAGGTCAACACCGGACTCAATAGACCCAATAAACCAATTTGTTGATAACAAATGCCATTCATTGAAACATCACCTGAATAAAGTGTAGGGATCGAGAAATCATTAAGTGACGCAAGACACATTTTATTCTGGAAGTCCCTGGCATGTGACAAGCCTGGCAAGCCCGACAAACTTTCCCGCTTGCCTACGGCTCATACTGGGAATTTCTTTCAGATGAGCAACAAGCCATAGGCGAGCATGTGCATTTGCCTCACTAAGAGGTTTTTGTCAATAATCTTTCATTTTATCCATCAATCGTCAATCTGATATTGTACTGTCTGATGCAAGTTTGAGTGGTGATAATATTATTCTGTTATGGCTTTTCATTCCGCATCACTCATGGAGGTATATTTGCATATCATGAATTTACTATGGGCCAGTACTTTGTTGGTGGGAAGTGCATACGTATTTTGATTAATTATTTGATTTAGCCATACACTTTCTGTTAAAAATATTATCGGACGGTTAATTGATTATCATTTCAAAACGATCCATGTTGTCCAGAGCTGAATGAGTGTACCGTTGTCCATGCCGAACATAAAGAGTCCGGTCTGCTGAGTGTTGTTGGGGAACAGAGAGCTGGGCTGGGTGTTGGTGGGGGAGGCTGTGTTGGTCTGGAGCAGGTCCTGGGGAGGGAGGTGACCCAACTGCATGGGTTGCTGTGGCTGCTGGGTCTGGTACAGCACCTGCTGACATTGGCTTATTAGGGTTGGGCTATCGATATTTAAAAAAAAAAATCATGTTCTTGTAAACATGTGCAGAAACGGACAATTAAATTGAATGGTGAGTGTGTGGGGCACAGACAAAATTGTATTGCCACAACACATTTTAACTGGATAAAAAAAAAAGACAAGACAAAAATCTTGCATTGTTATTATTTTTTTGGAGGGGAAGGGGGGGCCCAAGTGCTGTTTTTCATTCTAGTAATAATGACAGGATTAAATCGGAAGCCCGGCTTCCGGATTGCAGGACATTGCAGAAAAGCTGGAGGGGTTGAGCGAACCCACGACGCGGGGGACGCGCTCTCTAACCGTTCGGCCACCGCGCACCTCCAATCTTGCATTATTTGACTAAGTATACCTAGATTCTTTTTTGTTATGCATTTTACATGAATGGCAAGGATTTTAACAATAGAGCCTCATTACTGCGATTAAGAAACCCAGTAATAACAAAAAGAAGCAATTCATGTATTTCATACAGCAACATACCAATGCAAATGGCGCAAAATATATGTTCAAAATATCTCTGAATTGGAATATACAATAATTATTTAATAATGTTGAAATTGACTTTAAATGGGCTTGAACTTAAACTCTGTTTAAATCTAACGGTAATTACAATTGTAATGTACCTGCTGGTTCGGGTTACTCAGAGCCATGGGTTCGGAGCGATCCAACCTGGCCTCCTGAGGGAACAGTAGGCCCGTGTTCTGACCAGACAGCTGACCTGCCTGAAAAATGTAGAAAAATAAAATAAAACACAAAAAGCAAATGTCCATACTTATCTCTCATATATATCTCACAGACACTCTCTCTTGTTGGCACACCTTAGCCAATATTCCAGTGTTTTTATGACAGATGGTACCTAATAAAAAACTGTCTATCATTTATCTATTTATCTATTTATTTATCTATTATCTATCATTTATCATCAATTCATCAATCTATTTCAACAGCATCAGCAGAAGTCATTCTGAACATGATGTTGTTGACTCCTTGTCGGTGCAAAATGATGTAGACGATTAAAAGATTTGAAACAATAAAATGTAATCTATGTGGGATTCAACAAGTAAATCTCTCTCGGGCAAACGCTCATCACTTCGAAGGTCAGACAACACTCCCAGTAGAATGACCAGTGAACAGACCAAGTAGAAATACCAGTGAACACTCCCAGTAGAATGACCAGTGAACAGACCCAGTAGAATGACCAGTGAACAGGCAGAAATGGGGGTGAAGGGAGAAGCACCACTGCATTTCATGCAACCAAACTTCGGCCGTGTAACGGAACAAATACCAAATTGAAAAATTTGGAAGTGATTAGGCGCTTTCACCCTTACTCCCATTTGGGTCAATATGGCTGAGCTGCACAGAGAATGAGTATGGAAGATCTCTATTGACTCGTCTAAGATTAGGGAAGCACATATTTAATTATTAATTTCATGTCCATGGAAGCACACCTGCTGGTTGGGGTTACCCAGAGCCATGGGCTCGGAGCGATCCACCCTGGCTTCCTGAGGGAACAGTAGGCCAGCGTTCTGACCAGACGGCTGTCCCGTCAGAGAGGACACGGGGCCCTGGCTGGAGAATAACTGCTCCTGGAACTGGGCTGGAGCTGCTGGGAGGGGCGGCAGTCGCTGGAAGGCCTGCTGGGGAGACTGCTGACTGGAGGGCTCCATGGGAGTCTGTTGGCTGGGAGGCTGACAGACAACAGACTGAGGCTCGTTTGTGTCCAGAATGGGCGTTCCAATAATGGTATACAAATTCAGATTCATGATTGAATCACGTGACCAGTTTGCCAGTTCTTCGATTTGGCCTCATTGTAATCTACAAGGTTTAAGCTGCTTTTCCACTGGCGCAGTTTCACATCACTTGAGCTCTGCTCAGGTCAATAATAGGTAGTACCCGGTACTAGACTGGCTGTTACTGATTCATTATGGTCATCACTGAATGAACCTCCTTATGGCGCGACCCACATCGCCTTACGGTGGATTTCCATCGCCAGCGACCAGCGACCCCACAGGCTGCTGTTTCCATTGCCATGTGTGTCGCTGCCTGTCGCTGTCTTTGTATTCACGCGAGACCGCAGCAGACGCGATAGTTGTGACTTTGCCACATGGCATCTTTTTCCAAAGACCCGAGTCCTGGTGTCTTTCTACAACTATACTGTTTAAAACGAATTCCTTCCTCCATGTACAATTGTGTTGCATGCATCGCCTTGCGCGCCTCTGTGTGTGTTTGTGTGTGCGAGCGTGCGCGTGTGTATAGCGATACATAGCAGATATACACACACACACGGTGAGACATGAAGATAGAGAGAGAGAGACACAGAGTGTGTGTGTGCGCGCGTTTGTGTGTGCGCGCGCGTTTTCCACGCCGACCGAAACGGGGAAAGACGCACTGGAAACGGCCTTGCGTAAAATCATTTTCATCCAAATGTACAAAATAAATATACCAATCATAATTCAAAATATGTTGCAGTCCAGTGTTGCAGGTGCGGCTCCTGCCCACCCTCTGTGGCCCCTCGCTGGAATGTGTTGGGTCTGTGTTGGGTGTGGTAAAAATCATTAGCATACGTTGAATGGGTTAAAAATGAATATTCACTCAAGCCTGGCGTTGTTGCGATAAATGCTTCCTCGGGTCGGTCAGTATATCCATTTCTACGTGAGCAGAGACGGTTGTTTCAACAGCGTTGTCGAACGATGGTGAGGATGCGTCCCAGATATGGTAAATTATACTCATTATCTGTCTTTCTTTCTTTTTATACATTAATAATAATGATTATATTGCCATACATTTTAAAATGTAAATGTCACAATAATCACAGATCAATTTACCAAAATACCAAACGGGTTGTTGGTCAAAATGTTTTCATATCTCGTAGATATCACGGCGGGTTTTCAGCCGGGTAAACACGGCATTAGCCATAAAGAGTGGCATGTCGACTCTTTGCATTGCTATGCTTAACAACATCATCGCATGCCCAGGTA
>OMKY01251104.1:0-13925 GCA_900302395.1 Bregmaceros cantori | reverse complement strand
ACACGCACATAACACAACACACACACAACACACACTCACAACACAACACACACAACACACACACACACTCTCACACGCACATAACACAACACACACACACAACACACACTCACAACACAACACACACAACACACACACACACACTCTCACACACACTCACACAGAGACAGAGAGACAGGGGACCAGATTACCCACGGACTGTCTGTGCACCCTAACCTGCACCCTATTCACTCAAGCCCGGCGTTATTGCGATAAATACTGCCGCTGGGCCGCTCAGCATATCCATTTCTACGCGAGTAGAGACGGTCGTTTTAACAGCCGTTGTCGAACGATGGAGAGGATGCGTTCCAGATATGGTCAATTATACTCATTATCTGTCTTTCTTTCTTTTTATACATTAATAATAATGATTATATTGCCATACATTTTATAATGTAAATGTCACAATAATCACAGATCAATTTACCAAAATACCAAACGGGTTGTTGGTCAAAATGTTTTCATATCTCGTAGATATCACGGCGGGTTTTCACCCCGCGAGTGAAAACTCGCGGGGCGTGTGTTTCCCCCACCGACCGAAAGACGGGCAAAGACACACTGGTAACGGCCTTGCGCAATGTCCAATATGAAAAACAACGACAGAAATACTAGGAATAATAATATTTATTATTACTATTTTAATAAAAATAAGTCAGTGAATTTATTGTCAAAGTATTGCAATAAGGCACGGATAAAATCCAAAACGGCTTTCTTTCTTTTTATACATCAATAATAATGATTATACAAGTACCTGGAAGACTGACGGTGGTTCGGGGCCAGCGAGGAAGGCCATGGGCTGAGAGTTCTGGGGGGAGTTTGTTTGCTGCTGAGGTTGGTCTGAGCCCAGAGCTAGTCCTCCTGGGAAGAGAGAGGATTGGAGCTGGTCCTTCTGGCTGTGGAACCCCGAGGAGTTCTGTGGAACGTTTTCCCCCATGGGACTCTGAGCCTGAAAGAGAGACGGTGGAGAGGGGCCGGGCTGTGCCGTCTGCTGCTGGAGGAACAGCTGACCGCGTCCGGGCACGGCACCCTGAGGGGAGCCTTGCCGCTCGCCTTGCAGATTGCACTCCATGGGAACCTGTGGGCACCAAAGATCAACTTGTTTATGGCCTATCAAATTGTTTGCCGCACACATTACCAGCACACTCCAATGGGACACCATTGCAAACGTATACATTAAAAACCAGAAACTTCTCAACTTTACTCAGTGATCATACAATGGATCCAGGGAAATTGGATCCCTTAATCCCTTAGGATTGAGGGAAATAGCCTATTGCCAACACTACACATGTACAAGTATCCCTTCCTTCTGGACAATAGTATGTCCATAATATCTCAATTCCTTCATGGGTGTTAAAGAATTAAAACTAAATAATAGAAGAACATCATCATCACCACTTACATTTTCTATGTTGATACTTTCTTGAGAATGTTTCATTTTTTTGTCATGCAGCTCTAAATTAAATTTTGGAACCACCAGGCTGTGACGTCACATGCAACAGCCCTATTGACAGATAAAATTAATGATGCATCAAATAATGCATCAACTAAATTTTGAGATCCATAGTGCATACACCTTTTAAATTGGAAACTGGCGGGCCTTACCTGGGTATGATACAACTGCTGAATCTGCTGTGGTTGTTGTATGTGAGGGGGACATGCTGGCTGCCTGTAGAACCCTGTGGCCTGGAGTTGTCTCACCGCCTGCTCGATCTCGTCAAGAGGAAAGTGTCTGTGCTGGGGTTGGGGCGTCGGCTCTCTCCGTATCCTCAATCCCGCACCAGGGCTGGAGCAGCGGCGCTCTCGCGGCTCCAGACGATACGGCTGAGGGGTGGTGCCTGTAGGCTGCTGAAGGCCGCCAGGGTCGCTTCCAAACCCTCCCACGTTGGAAACGGCTGCCGTGGTGGGGAGATCCTGGGTGGGGCTGACTTTGTCAACGTCCACTGTAGCCAACTGGGGCGGCGTGGCAGTGAACGTCTTGTTAGCCAGGCGACACGGAGAGACGTCCAGGCCTTGTCTGGCTGCGCACATAACCTCAGAGGAGGCCTGCGAACACACATTGTATGCGTGTGTGGACAACACACAAAATTACACTTTAATTGATGGCAAGGCAACAAAACTATTTTGCTCCACAATTTGGCCACTTCCCCTGTAGCAGCTGTGGTAGGAAAAAGTAGCTGTACAGCCGATTATCGTAGAGCAACCAGCTGCTTATATACACTGTTGTAGGCATTCTTTTAGTCAGGGTGTTCACTTTCCCCTAGCAACTCCCCATTGCTATGCTCCTGTTGCATGCTGGGAATTCCACCCGCCTCTGTCATGTGCTTTCCTATCCAATCATACGTGTTGTGTCATTCGAATGTAGCAACTTCCGGTTCGTTTCACACTCGCTCCACATCCCCGGAATTCTCCCCTCTTTGGACGAAGTATACAATACAATGTAGTCTTATAGCCTGGCAAGCCAGACCCAATGCATCGTCCACGAATTGCACATCGCTAGACGCTGAATTGGGTCTGGTGCAGCTGCAGTCGAAAAACAGCGAAAAACGTTGAAAAAAAACATGTCAATCAAATGTTGTTATCCAGTCACCGTGCAGTAGGTGGGACAAACGGTGTGGAGGCGTGACAAGTATTTCAATCAGGCAATCCAATCACAGAGCAGTAGGCGTGACGATCGAGTAGCTGACTGAGGAAGCGAAGACGAGGCTGACTGTCACGTCTATTGTAAATTTCCATTGCAAGCGACATCGTGGCGACACCAAACGACAACGAACGGAGGGTGCGCCAGTGTTGAATGAATGATAGGAATTGTGTACACGTGTGAGTGTGTGTTGAATTAAAGTGAGAGAGGTAACGGACTCTGGGAGAAGTTGGCGCAGCAGCTTTGCATTCCATGTTCACTCCGCCGTACCATGCATGCTAAGTACTTAATGGTATCAGACATGCAAAATGTCGACATCCATCTGAAAATGCCCATTGCCATTCATTCCCGTGGTGAAAAAACACCTGAGCTATTAAAACATGTTGACCATCAACCTATGTTGTCGTTTTGTAAATTGATCTGTGATTACTGTATTGTGATATTAACATTATAAAATGTATGGCATTATCATCGTTATTATTGCTGTATTTATTATTATTGATAAATAAAAAGAGAAGAGTGACGTGTGATTTGCAGTGTGTTGCCTCGCCTCGACCTCAGCTGCAGAGTACTGCCAGCTGACGTGACTCCACGGAGAACTCGCTTACAAGAGGACACGGCACTATGTCCGTGTATCCACGGAAGGGTCCGGATGCCCAAACCCCCCCTGTGTCGCAGAAAAAAGGCGCGGAGTATAGGGAGACACACACAAATGCATTTTGTTTTATTATATTTGTGGAAAAAGCACCCGCTGGATGGCTGCGTGGTGTAGCATTTAAGACAGCCCCATACGGTGTTCGCAATGAAATGCATTTTGTAACGATGCGATCTTCCAAAATTCCTAATGGGACACACACACATACCCGAGGCGTTGCGGGCTTGCTCCCACACCTCACGAACCAAACTCCGCCCACGTCTGTGCTGATTGGTTCGCATTTATGGAACATTAAAACACATACTAAAAGACTTCAGAACAGTTTTTATGCTAAAGCCACACGCACTAATGCTGCCATTTGAACTGGCTTTTTATTTTTCAAAGGGAAATGCTACAGTGTAATACCTGCCAATGAGCCTTCATTGTATGATTGTATCATCATATTTCACCATCTCCACTTGTAACAGAATGTGCACCAGCATGAGTCAACCTTCCACAGAGGCGTCGATCCAGTATTGGACTATTTCGGGTCCTGACCACGACCAAAGACTTTCAAATTACACGTGTAGATATTGCCGTTTATGCAAACAAAACTGACACTAACCTCAAAGACTCTGTGTGGCACGTTGCTGGAGACATCCATGGGTGTGAAATCCTCTCTCTTCACCTGCGGGAGCCTCAAGGCACTGGGCTCTGGACATATTCCACACAGATCAGAGACTTTTCATTCGAGTTGTCAAACAAATGACCCCAATCATAAATCAGGCTCTCATTTGATGATTTATGAAAAATGGCTGCAATTTTTCAATGAAAGAAACTAAATCCAAAATCTAATCAATCAATCAATCCTACCCTAGAGCATTGACGCACCGGAACTGACACAAATCCTTCCATCAAAATGTATCGCGTTAACACTCGTGATCTGCCGCAGTGGACGCGGAGGTGAGCCGCACAAAACCATTACATCTCCAAAATGGTGCTTGTGCCTACAATAACCAATATGCCCTCTTCCAATATGCCACGAGCCAGCACAGAAGAGCAGGCGTCTAAAACTAACATGGGTTGGGGCAAGTGGTCGACATTCCATGCTCACTACATTACCATCCAGCTTTCCTTCATACGGGCAGGGCCTCACTGGAGAGGAACTCTCATTCTTCACTGCAACATCACTGTTTCCTGTAAGGACATCATGGTGAACAATTTGATAATATTAAGATAACCTGGATTACAATAACACAATATTGATTCCATCACTATAGCGTCATGTTGTGGCGAGAATTGACATTATTTGAAACGGCACAAATTAAATTCAATTCAATTTCCAGGACAATGCACATATTCATATACTGATAAATATGTAAACATGCCTGATTGTAGCACAAACGGCTAATTTCCATTTGGTGTCCTATACAAAGCAGGTCAAGTGCTTACAGGTAAAGTACAGTTAAAAGCAGAGAAGGTTCCTCCCATCCTTAGATCACATAATTTTTCCCACAATGTATATTTACCACATAGTTACATTTTTTTACTGGTGGTGAGAGCAGGTTTGTTGGGCTCTGAGCCATACTTTAACTGGCTCTTGAAATTGACCAGAGACAGAATTTGCCTACATATGGATGGCACCGCTGTCCAGGAGATGTCTTATCTCCCCCTTCCCCACTTCCTTCAGGTGGTTCTGGCTTGGAGTCGTCTCCCTCCCAGCTGGCCTTTGACCCCTTGTGAATTTTGTGTTCATAAAGTCTGGTCTAACACTCACTCCAGACAGTCTGCTTGGAACGGCAGGGCTAGGTCTGAGCCACCATGTTAATAAGTGGAGTGAGCCTGTGGATCGCTGACAGATCTTTTAGGGTTAAAATTGACCTAATAATTCCATAACAGCCACTTGTCTGTCCCCACAGCTGTTTAGCGCCTTTAATACTATACTTAAAGTTAGGCCTACTTAGTCCTAACTCAGTCCCTTTTACTTAGTTATCTAAGGGGCAGTGTCGCATGGAAATTTACACCATCACCAACTTTAGTTATCAGTTTACTATATACTGCCCTATATACACAGTACATGCCCACTGACGATCATCCCAGGAGATGCGCATAAACTTTCTCTAAACTGAATTTCACTTCCCAAATATTGCTGTGTCATCAATTTGACATATTTAATAGGGCTGATTTAAAATTGATTCATGCTCAAATAAATAATTATTGAATTGATTTAAAAAGAATGGTAATAAATTAATAAAATATGAAAGTCGTGCAACTAAAAGCATCAAAGTGGTGACATGGGGGCTGTTCTGTCTATTGCATGCAATTATCTTACAGTGACAATCCAGTAATATGTAAAAAAATAGGAATTGAATCGTGAATCTAATTGTGACCTTATGAACCGAAATTGATTCAGGAAATTTGAATCGATACCCAGCAATAATATTTAACTGAAATTGCTGACACAAAGAGCCAATGATTTACAAAGGACAATCTTGAAAATGATCAGGGGTGGCCACATTTGGCATACAACTGTATGTATGACTGTATGTATGACTGTATGTGTGTGTGTGTGTGTGAATGTATGTATGTATGCATCTATCTATCTTTTCTATCTAGTCTGTACCATCATGCGGAGTGTAGGTGAAGGGCTGGACATCATTAGAGCGCCCGGCGTTGGTGAGCACGTAGATGACCACTCCCACAGGACTGGTTATGTCCTGGTGCTGGTATGGAGGCACCTTGACAATCAGGTGGTTCTGGAGAAGGAAGGAAGACGTCACTAAACTGTTCACTTTTAGTGTCTACATTAATTCATTAGCAGTGGACCTAACAATATTGTCAAACATTTACTTCAATGACAGCTTTAGAGATACCTACTCCAACAACAAATGGATAGCATACACATTGTATTTCTAAAATGTTTAAAGCCCCATTTGGCAACTTCTTAATAATAATAAGAAATAAAACACTGATCTTAGAAAATATGAACTCCCCAACTTAGCACGTAGCCACATCACCAGACATACATAATCAAGTGTCTAACGTTAGTTAGACACTTGAGACTAGACTAGATTTCCCTCTGCTTAATAGCCTCATTCCTAACGATTGGCTACGCACCATTGGCGCGCTCCTTTAAACATTCCCCTTTTTCCCTTAATCGTTCACTGCCTGCTTTTTTGCCACGCACCTGGCTCACTAGCACCTCTGGCTTAACCCTGTCACGTATCACATGGCATGATATTCTTGCCATGTTGCCTGGTTCTCTTCATGGGAGTAATATATATTTATCTCTCCCTGTTCGGCCGGGACGAGAATTTGCTGACTGTGTGAGTACTCTACTATAGCTTCTGACGGGTATGTATTGGCAATGTGGTCTGATGTTTTATAGCACATATATGTGCATACTTCAATTGCTATCCTGGCTAAAATTAGATAACAACGCATGGTAACAGTGTTTTTTTTAATCGTATACAGAATTATTACACTACCCTACACTAATCAGCATTTTAATTAACAATCAATGTCTACCTGATGAAACAGCTCCATGTCAATTTCGGCCTCCTCCTTCCATGAGCTGTCATCTGAAAGACAATGCAGGGAAATGAGTGGGCGCCGCTGAGGAGCTGAAAATACGATGGAGGAAATACAGTAGTGGTCATCATTCATTCACAACATCGAGGTGAGCCAACAAAAAGATTTGGAGGTCAGCCAATGATGTTTTGCATACAAGAGGGATTGGTATTTTAAGAACTGGTTTGGAATTTTCCCAGCATAGTTTACTGTAATTTACATACTGTAAGGCACACCATCAATGAATGCCCTATTTTCAGACTTTTTACGAATATGAAGTGGATTGCACTATAAGGCGTATTTAGAAAGAAAGGGTGGGAGGGACAGATTAATCTTAGTCCAGTGTTAATCTGATTAAGATGGCAGTACTTCTTAAATTTCTTTATCTTCGAACGTACATCCCGCTTTTCGTTAAGAGGTCAATTTTCCCGTTCTTTAGACACTATAATAGGTGACATTCTCTGGAATAGAGGCACACTGTCTGAGTAAAAAGAACTTGTGGCTCTCCCAAATCACAGTGTTCACACTTCCCAATTTCTTATATTATTGCACAGCCAATATCCAAAAGTTACTTTATTGGACGGATGTTTCCCCTCGAGAGACCTTTGGCCGACATGCCTGGGAAGACATTGAGTTAGCCACTTCAAAAGGTTTCCCTTTTCCTTCGCTTCCCTCCGTATTGATATGTCGCAAACTTCTTCTAACCCGGTTGTGTTTAAGATCTGGACCCAGGTCCGTAAAGATCAAGACATATTTGGAACATCTCTTAACGCCCCTTATTTAGCAACCAAATGTTTCCCTCCTCGGACGGGGGGGACTTGGACGTGGTATACTAAAGGGATATTTCGACTCACTATCTTATATGAGGAAGGAGCTTTTAAATCCTTTGCAGACCTCCAGTCAAAGTTATCTAGTCC
The DNA here is from genome assembly GCA_900302395.1 of Bregmaceros cantori. Lineage (NCBI taxonomy): Eukaryota > Metazoa > Chordata > Actinopteri > Gadiformes > Bregmacerotidae > Bregmaceros > Bregmaceros cantori. The sequence continues at coordinate 6,127 of OMKY01251104.1, read as the reverse complement.
ATCATCTCATCATTACGATTTCTCCAAATGAGGGACTTGGTACGCAAACAGACCAGCCGCTTCCCTTCGAACCCCTGACTCTGCTATTGACAACCTTCTTTCTCTTGACCTTAACAAAAACACTGCCCTTCTGAACTCCTCCTTTTCCCCGACTACAGATGCAAGAGATAGGTGGGAAGCCGAGCTGGGCATTTCCGGACGGATATTGGGAAGATATTCTCTCAGCTAGATACTCAATCTATTTGTGCCAAGCATTGCCTTATCCTGGACTGATATGGTAGTATATTGTAAGGGAAAGAAAGAAGAAAAAATCTGCAAACTAAATTGTTACCAAACAATTTCTTCACCAATGTGTTTCTGAAGGTGTGTAATATTATGTATTAAAAGGGGAAACCTCTTAAGAAACAACTCAAAGTTGAGGTTCCCGCAACCAATTTTCGAAAAAAACTGAAAAATGTTAATTTAGCCATAAGTAACTTGTGAGAGGTCAAACTCAGGGTTTTTCATAATCCTGAGTTGACTTTTAGCATTCTATTGTCACTACAACCAATCCTTAGTGGAAAAAAGACACGTCCACTTCATATAAAGTTGCATTTATTTCAATTAGTTGCATAATACTCAGAGTAAACACTGATTCACCATGTCAAATGCTTCAGGAGTCAATTTCTGATTCCTGTTCAACACCCTTGTGAATACAATTCTTGCATGTAATGCCTTTGCAAAGTCCACATGCTGAGATGCACTTCACATCATACTCCCTGGATAGATTAGCTGGATCAGCTCCAGAAGTCCAGAGTCTTCCATGATGTTACCTATGGATCCAAGTTAGGACTTCAGCAGGTGAAATCTGCTCAACCTTGGAATGGTAGTTTTGCTTGCTTTATGATGTCTACAGCCCTCAGCCAGATTGGAAGATTAAATGTAAGTATAATGATTCTGTCTGTGGAGAGCTGCATGCACTCTTTGAGAGTGATAAAGATGGTGCTGTAGTCACTAGGGTGACCTTCTGTGTGCCCTGCTTGGCATCCTCTGCATGGATACTCTTCATCCAGCCATTTCAGTTGGAGTGTGGGAATTCAGGATCCTGGGCTTTGATCACTTATCTTGCTCCTCAGAGTGTATCTCCTGGTGTGAGGAGTGGCTGGTCTTGGGTCACAGAGGAGGAGAGCTCAGCGACATGAATAAACCTGATGGTGCTAATTCCTTTATGTTTGCTGTTGGTGAATGGAAGAATCTTCACTTCAGCTCTCTTCAGGATCTTAGATTTGTTTAGTGTCTCCAACTTCATTCTGTGGACAGCTGGTGTAGTTGGTAGATCAGACAGATTTTGTGCTGGAGAGGTGACTGATCCAACCCATTGAATGGAAAGGAGTGTTCCCCTGAATAGAGACAATGTCTAAGTCTATATTGTCGCCGCCAAACTAGGTGACTGCAAAGGTTGCTTTCCCAACCTCCATGGAAGCCACCTGATCCCCACTCCATCTTTCACTTTCACTCGCTGTTGTAACCGATAGATCCTCATGTGCAGTGTCAACCTCAACCTCATCACCGATATCAGTTTCTTCCACAATGGTGTCATGAGTGCCAGAAATATCAGTGATGCCTTCTCTGTCCCTGTCATTCCCCCAAACAGCTACTATCGGTGTGAAGAACATTTGAAGGCTCTCAGGAACCCATGCTCACCAATACTATTTTCAGTGGGGTATGAATTTGAATCTAGCTCAATCATGGCAATTGCATATTAGCTTTAGTGCTGTGATGTCATCTTTAGCCAAATCAAACTCCTGCAGTTTTTTGTAGAGTCGGTCACGGGTCATCACCCATGCTCGAGTTCTGAGTCCAGCCATTCAAAGAATTCAATAAAAACAGCCTCATCGATTTTCCTCTGCCCTCTATTCCCTTGTTCTGTATCTTCAGTCTTTGAGTCATGGACACATCTCTCAAAAAAAGAATTTGCAGCGCAAATGATACAAGGTTTCTTGTGTAAGTCATTGATCCCTTCCAGACGTCCAATGACTTCAGTTACCCAGTCATCCCCACGACTCCGTGCCTTCAGCTTATCAGCAGTCAAGTTGTCAGGCACTCTATATTTATTTATGGCATCTGATGGCTTATGTTTGTAGAGATGTGCAGGCTGGTTGCAAAGACTTCTGTACATCCTACACATGTACAGAAGCTGAACGGACTGTACTTGTAGAACTGCATGCAGTTGATGCACTGAGCTCAGAGCAAGTATGGCTTTGCTGACTATCTTAGAGCAAGTATGGCTTTGCCTTTGATCTTCGAGCTGACTCCTTGGTGATCTCTTATTGTACAAATTATTGTTACACTGTGGTAGCTCAGTCTTCGTCCATTTTTACCCTCCTTCATACGCTCCAAAGTTGTAGCATTTTCAAGAGTAGCCTTTAGGAATCCCTTCTAGAAGTTTATAGCATTCTCATATTGTATTAGAACGCTATAAACTGGCAGCCAGGAGTAGCCTAGACTGCACCATGTTAACAAAGCTAGGTAGGTAAAGAGGCAGACAGGCAGGCTTTAACAAAACAAATCTATTTGTCATCGGATGTAGTTTTCAGAGTGGTATGCGCATGTGGGAGTTGGACAACATGTTACTTAACTCACTGCTAGGAATTACATTAGTGGGTATGTTAACCTTAGCTAATCATGTTAGCCTACTTACTGTTAGCCAGATAACAAGTGATACACTTTTATATGACATTATGCAAATTATCAGTAGTGAAGTGAAATAGTTCAAGATTTTAGACTCGTTTGCTGATTATACTTAGATGTCTGATGTCAAAAGCAGTATATTTTGACTGTCCAAATGGTTTTAGCATGTCTGCCGCTGTCTGGTGTTAACTCCAAACTTTCTCACTTTGCCAACCATCCACAGCACCCACCATTAAACAATAAGCAGACATATTTACCATGGCAAATAACTAAAGACTAAATTATTTTAGATACGTTTTAGTACACACACACACATGCACACACGTGGGAGGTTGCATACGGCGGGTGAACGATGAGCAGGAAAAGCGATAATCACAATAAATCCCTAATGTGACCTCTGAAAAGTTACTCAAGTACAATTTCAGAGCTTTCCAATTTTCAAAAATCGGTTATGGATACCCCAACTTTGAGTTGTTTTTTAAGAGGTTTCCCCCAAGAGTTGAATTTCAACCTTTTAATACATGATATTGCACACCTTCAGAAACACATTGGTGAAGAAATTGTTTGGTAATGATTTAGTTCGCAGATTGGTCATATATCTGATAAAATGCCCTTATTAATAGTATTTAGGTCTCACATCACTAGATCCAGGCTTTCATGCATCTACTAAAAAAAAAAAAGAAAGACAGAAGTGGACTGTACCAGTGATGTTGAGCTGGAAGATAACCTTGGTGTCCTTGAGGAAGTTCTTGCCAATGATGAAGACCTCCTCTCCTCCCCGTACGGAACAGCTATGAAGAGATTTCTTCAGGATCTCTGGGAGGCCTGCTGGTTGTGCTGGACAAGGCCACATACAGGTCAATAATATATTATGCCTTCTTTCCATCCAGGGCGGTAACAGTTACAGATCGGTATGAGTACAGTTCGGATCAGTGCAGGTAGCATTCACGTTTCAACTAGTACAGGTGAGTTTACGGCCGTAGACCCAGACATTTGGGTGTGGGATAACACACTACAAGATCCCACCATCCCTTTTTAATAATATAGTGGGCGTGTGATCCTGCTAAATAAGCTTCTTCAAACAATATTCAAAACATTGCACAGAGACACTCTTCAACTCTGCCATATTGCCAGAAATGCCTCCCGAAGTCGTCTAGAGCTCCCACTCTTAACACCCCAGGGGGTCTGGGTCCGAATGTGTTGATATATGCATTTACCACAATACAGCTCCACCTGGGAGCAGTAAGATAAATGAAACGACACTGGCAGAGTTTCATTGTTAACTAGCACCAAGATACACATTTTAGCAGCAGTTCTTTAAAGTGATACTATGCATTTTTTCCACAGTATTCCAAATGTTTCTGCCATATTATCAAATTCCAGATCCGGAAAAGTGGCTATATCTCTTAAAATGAAGGCATCCCCGAGTTACTTAAAGCCAGGAAAAGGGGTTCTTGGGGCGGAAAAGGTTAAGAGATCATTCCATGAATGAGGAGCAATTTGGAAATAAAAGATATTATTCTTTAACATGGAGTCTCGCCATGCTCACAAATGCACGCACACAAACAACACAGGCACGTACACACCCTGTGACTCAGTAGCGTAGGAAGATTCCACATGAATGAAGGCAGCAAAGGCAGGAAGTGCCCGCCGCTAGCCCATAAACACAATGGCCTGTGTGTATATATTGTATATAAAAGACAGTGCCCACATGGTCTTCCTGTTAATACCAGCAACGCCACCAGTGCCCCGTCTCCCCATTGTCTCCAACATCACTGGACAATGAAGCCGACTAACAAGTATTCACAGCTTTCCATGGAGGGGTTAATGATTGGCCAACTCTCTGAAGTGGCTTTACAGCTGTTTGTGAACACCATGGAGGTCCTTGCTTATCACGACAAGGTCTCCACAGCATTAACAACAGCACAATGAACTCGAATTCTCCGGAAGACCTGAGAACACCAGTCCAGCACACACTGAAGAGAAGCCGCACTGCTCTCACTTTCTCTCACGCAGTACTCATCAGGAAATACAAATTTTACGGCACACTAATTACCATATATACTGTGCGATTACCATGAAATCGATGGGCAATAATCATTCTTACTCTAGAGCAGTGGATTTCAACGTGTGAGGTGCATCTCCCCTGGGGAGGCGCTCGAGGGCTTGTGGGGAGTAGGGCTTGAAAACTAAATTATTTTTAACACGTTCCGTTCTGAACGGTTCAGGTAGGCCTATGTTTAACATTTTCGTTCCCGGAACCGTTCCACAACCAAAATATCGGTCCTGAACCGTTCGGAGCGCAAAGATTGTTCTTTCTTAAAGTTCCTTCCTTACATTGTACAATATCAAGTTTACATATGGTTTATACAAAATATATTTGGCAGACTTTCAAACTTCAGCGCAACTGTATTAACGTGAAAACTGGCTTTAAAACACCATTACATTCGTTTCCTCCTCTGTCCACAAGATGGAGCCCCAGATGCCTCGGGTTGGTGACTGACAGTGAAAATTGGATGGATGCACAACTGGAAATAGTCTCCCAGACATAGGATATGTTAAAATATATGGAACCAGAAAAACCTTTTCAACCGGTTTTGTGGATTTCATAATGTTCCGTTTCTGTTCCGGAACAGTTGAGGAAATCTTTTTTCGTTTCCGTTTCTGCTCCTCGAAAAATTCCGTAAATTTCCATTCATTTTCGGTTTCCATTTTCGTTCCTTTAAATGGTTCGGAGCTCTGGCGGGGAGGCATGGTCCAGCAAGAGGATTGGATTGGCCAAATGAATGAAAACTAAGGCGACTTTTACAAAACTTTCAAAATTGTATTTTAGTGGGGGTTTTTTTTGGGTTCTCTTGTTGAGTTTACAGTTTGATGACTTGTGTTTCTAATGTCTGTCTATTGGAATGCGTTTTTTTTTTGGTGCTGTGGTCCTATGTGGTTCTATTTACAGCACTTGGTCAACCATGGTTGTTTGTAATGTTCTTTTTAAATAAAGGTTAAAGGCGGGGTGACATGCTGAATATGGAATTGTCAAATTTATGATATTTTGCCTCTAAATAAATAAAAAACATTTTAGAACGGTACAAAATCTCCCAAAAAATTGTAATAGTCATGTTTGGAGCTAAAATAAAGAAAAATAATAAATTAACAAAATAATCGAATGTATTAGGTTGAAACTGCATTTTTTTTTTAAAACGAAGAAGAGCTTCAACGTGCAGTCCGAAAACAGACCCGCCCCCTACCACCACCACTACCAGCGCCTATGAATTAGACGGGCTGAGGAGCAGAGATGGACTGTTTTACTTTTGGAGTACATTTCGCTACTCGTTATTTTAACTGGGCTTTAGCGACAGCCGTTGGGAACTGTTGGCACATATGTTGATGTCCTCTCTCTCTCTTTCTCTCTCTTTTGGATATAACTAAGTAGCGAACGCCTCGATTGGTGTCCCCCCCT
>OMKY01251102.1:0-10000 GCA_900302395.1 Bregmaceros cantori | reverse complement strand
TATCTATTTTTGGATTGCGCGTGTGCTGGCCTGATGGCACCCTTGGCCATAGGTTCTCTTATAAACAGTTCCTAATCTTAATCGTAATGCTATAGTTGTGCTCAGCGTGATGGGTTAGTATTATTCAGAATATTAGAAGTTAAGTTTAACCTGATTGATTGAATGATTAGGGGTTTGGTTTAGTTTGTCAGCTTAGTGGAGATTTAGGCTAAGTGTGCGGTTTAGGTTTAGTCGGAGTGGGGGAATTAGAGTTAGTGTGTGTGTATTCATTTTATTTATTTTTTTGACACTGTAGTAATCCCAAACACAAAGTTATGTACACATTCACACGCCAATGCAACGGCTGCTATGACAGCCACTCAACCACAGCAGATCGGGAGCACTTTGGGGGCTTGCTGCCCAAGAACTCTTGAGCTTGGAACACAACCATCCACCTTTCGCCAGAGATGTGACCAAGTCCCTCTTTCAAGTCTCAAGTCCTTCTTGGGCAAGTCAAGTCCCAAGTCAACTCCAAATCAAGTCATCATTAACATGCTGTAATTTTGGCTCCAGAATCAAATTTGAATAAAGTCAAAAGAAAGTAATAGTTTTGCTTTTATAAGAGCATCGTTTGATTTTTTTGCTACTTTATTAAAATCAGATTCTGGAGCTAAAATGACAGCATATTAATGATGACTTGATTTGGAGTTGACTTGGGACTTGACTTGACTTGCCCAAAAAGGACTTGAGACTTGAGACTTGAAAGAGGGACTTGGTCACATCTCTGCCTTTTGCTCTTCCAACCACCGTTTGTTGGCATGGCCACACTGTCAATTGAGTTACAGCCAGCCCCAATGAGCTACAGCTAGCCCCGACAAGTAATGCAGGAGTGCTATTGTCCTGGTTATGGGCTGGGCAGGGTTATTCACCAGAGCTCAGGAAACCACTGATAAGATAAGTAAGCTAGGCTTGCCTAATGCTTGGCCACCCTGAGGCTAAATATCCACAGGATTTTCCAGAAGTTGAAATGCGTTCTGGCATCTTCAATTGCTGCTTTTACATACTAAAAATGTAATACAAGAAATGTACTATCTAGACATTCACGAAACAATTATTTATTTACAGATTTGGATAATGTTTATATGTATAAGATATGAAAGCAATTCATCACTGAAATTCATATTCAGAATTATTCTATACTCTTTTGATACTCTGATCTGTGTTATGCCAAAACTGCTAAATTGGAAGAATGGCACTATAGTTTGAAATATTTTGAAATGAGACTGTGCTGGCAATTAACATAATAATTCTGGAGATAATGTTCAATTTTGTTCTGTACTATATATAACTATAGTGACACATTATGATTATTTACTAATTGTCTGGCAAATTTGACACCAGTATGTAGCATGAAAATAATAATAATAATAATAATAATAATAATAATAATATTAATAATAATAATAATAATAATAATAATGATCTAAACAGCCATGGACACTGTTAGTAAATATATTTATACTGTACAGAATATATATGTACATTAATTTTTGTCTCTCTACCCTGAAAGACTGTGTGGCCCACTTTGTGACTAGGAACGCTGAGCTCTCGCTCACTTCCTTCCCTGAGTCGAAACTTCAGCTCCCCAGACACCTGCAGACTATAACGCCTGGTTTCCACCAACGAATGTGCAGCGCTGCGCAAAAAAACAAATGTGTTGCAGCCATTGGTGCATGCCCACGCAACGCAGCCAACGCACCCGCGCAGTGCGCACAAAATATATAAATTTGACCGACCATGCGCTTGCAGAGCCGAGGTTATTCCCTTCACTTCATAGCAAACAAATGATAAATGGATTTTACAGCACCGACCACGGGCACACGTGCGTGTGTGTGTACCTGCGTGCGTGCGTTCGCGCAGGTCGCAATATATTGTAATGACTGTACTGATCTTCTGCCTGCTGCTGTTTCACTACAATATGCAGTCGGTGTCGGCTTTATAGCCGTTGTGGCTGCAGGGAGCAATTGAATTGAATTGAATAACTAGTGTTTTGGTTCTGAAACTCTCTGACTAACTCTCGCATAGAGATGTGAGATTACACCAGCCCCTCCACTTTGAATCTAACTCTGTTGCCCCTGTCAACAGTTCACTCGCCGAACGCTCTGATTGGTCGAAAGCACTGTATCCCCACTATGCTAGAGTAACTCAACCATTGTTGTGAGTAGTTTGTTTCACCATGTGATCATATTCCTGTGCTAGGATTAGTCAACTCAACTTCTCTGAGATTGAGTAGCTGATGTGCAAGGCTCTAGATTGTTCTGCGTTGTATCCTTCCAATCTCACTTGCCCTTGATGAAGATGCGTTTCTTAGTTTGGCCGTTTAACTAATCTGATAACTGGGAGAGGCTTTGTTTTATGGCTAAACCACAAATGTAATATTTTTATCAGACAACAATTTAGATTTTGGTGCTACATGTGGATATATGCCCATAGATTGAGGGGAACTACAGAGAGAAAGGTGTTTATTTAGTAAAATACAATACACATACACATAGATACAGAGGCATTTCCTACATGCTTTTGAGGAGTTCTGCATACACTGAAAGTTTTCTTTTTCTTTTTTTAATAGATCTCGATATGGATTATTGAACCATTTATGGGCACATATTGAAATTTACCAAATAAGGGTTTTGAGTTATGATACATTTATTCAACTAACTCCCACATTGGTGAACGTAAAAAAAAAAAAAAAACTGCCATGTGATTCATAAAGTTTAAACAGGGTGTAACTATATTGTGGTGTCTTGCTTTTGGACATGGATGCACAGATAATAATGAAACAAAAACTGTGTGTGTGCGTGTGTGTGTGTGTAGGAGCCAGGCCAGTGACTTAGCTGCAGTGATCTCTCGCATGCAGCAGAATGCTGACAAGGTGGAGAAAGACATCCTGTTGTCAGAGGACCTCCTGGCCCAGGTACACAATAACCACGAGACGAAAACAACACTTCATTTCATTACTTTCAGAAATCAGACTGATAGGAAATTTTCACTATCTTTTAGACCGATAGATGTAAACGTTGTGCATTCAAACATAAAGTCAGATGGGTGACCCCGTGGCGCAGTGAGTTAGGCCGCTGCTGCAACCAGCCCCATGCATAGTCTCGTGCTTGTGGCTTAGTTCACAGCACACACAGCACAGTGAGATTGTTTCAGATCTGCTCGCCCCTGTTCTCTCACCCCCCCTTTCACACTAATGCTGTCAATAAAAAATTGGGCTTCCCAACTGTGTCTATGGAAGATGAAATGCCAGAAGGAATACAAAGCAGATTCCACTTGCCTGTGGTTCTAGTACAGTACCGTGCAGACTGGTGCTCATCAAAGAAAAAGGAGACATAGGATCACATGATAATGTGACGGTCACATGTTCAGCTAACTTCAAAGAGAACCAGTCTTCAAAGAGAACCAGAATCACCTGTTCTCCCAGCCTGGTGGGTGTCGATCATCCAACGTTGAACATCTGTAATACCATTACTGTAACATTACTTGACTCGTTCAGCTCCGTGGACTTCACAGATGTCCTACAGAAAATTGGAATGTGGAAAACTGTTATTAGAATTCTTTCTTACAAACTAGAGCCCGCATCTGCTAACAGAAAGATGATCCAAAAACAATCTAACGGTATTACCATTTATTTTGTGGTTTGGTCAAGAGCAATTTATCTATATAATTCTGCCAACATCTATATAATAAGAGCTGATGGTAACCCAGTGACGTAACAGGTTAAACATGTTTAAACTCAACGCTGGTTTTGATTAACAGGACATGCAGAGAGAACAGCGAGGTCAAACCCTGCTCAACCAGTCTAAGGTGACTGTCAGTCTGGGAGAAGCTGAGGGTCTGCTGAAGGACCTGTTCCTGGACGTGGATCGCGCCCGCAAGCTGCACCACCCTCAGGTGGATGACATCCACAAGGAGTGAGTCAACTAATGTTAACCTGTGAACCTTTCAACCTGTTCACCCGAGACCAAAATAATCTCAGAAATACACCATATTTACATTAACAATTTCATGAGAGTGTTGAAACAAAGATATTACGCAGATATCATCACCCCTCCCACCCTGTGCACCACCATTTCTTTCCCCTTCCCTCGGGAAGGCGCTACAGAGCCGTGCATACTAAAACCCCCAGACTGAGAAACAGTTTCTTCCTGCGCCTTCAGTGGCATCACTGCGCGATGACAGTGAAGTCACTTAACGCGCGCAGTGATGTCACTGAACGCAGAGGGTAGCCCTGCTGATATGTTGACATGTCACTTGTGCTGATTCTATGCCAATTCCACTTAATAACTTATGTGCTGCTTTTATTTTTAGTGTTGACCTTGTTCATTGCCTGATGATCTTGAGAGAACTGATCCATGCCAAACTAAAATTCCATGTCTGTGCCACTGGGGTGGCTGTAGCTCGATTGGTAGAGCGGCCGTTCCAATGACTGGAGCGTTGAAAACCAAAAGGTTGGTGGTTCAAATCCCGCCTCCGACAGTCTCCATGCCAAAGTGTCCTTGGGCAAGACACGGAACCCCAAATTGCTCCCAATGGGTCGTAGCGAGCTCCTCTTATGGCAGCAGCCGTCATTGTCGCGTGAATGTGTGATTGAGAGGTCACTGTAAAGTGTAAAGCGCTTTGAGTGCCATTATGTGGTAGAAAAGCGCTATATAAATGCAAATCTTCTTCTTCTTCTTCTACTGCAGTCATATGTCATATATGGCGAATATGGCGAATTAAAATGAATCTTGAATTGCCAGGAACATTGACATGGTAGGCCTAGCCATTTAAAAAAAAATCGGAACCTCTAAAGCTCTTTACCATATTAAGCTGTTAACTGTGTTTTCCCAGTGTGGTGAACCTCCATGACCGCTGGGTCAAAGACTGCTCTACCTACCGTGACGTCTACGAGCCAGTCAATGAAGTTGACCGGTCCCCTCGCCTGGACTGGGGACAGCTGTTGACAGGCAAACAGGTAAGTTCAGAATAATATTAAGTTATTAACACTGCTAAGGAATAACTGCACTGTCGCAGCGTTGGCGGTAAATTATGGGCAGCAATGTAGTTTTTCATGGGCAAACTTTAATTACCCGATTGTAAAACATATAATTAGCGAGCATTCGGCCGCTAGCAGCAAAGGAAGAAGGAGGGCGAGAAGTCAGGTCAGTGCGCACGGTTTTCCCAAGATCTGACAAAATTTGCTGGCACTACTTTCTAAACTTCCTTTAACATTCACTCAATCTCCAATGTTACCATCACACAATAGCGCACCTAGATCATAATGGTGCATCACAATTTTCTATTAAATATACATTAGCCAAAAAATAATAATACTTTCTCGACATGCACATTGGTGCGATAACTGCACTCTGTAGTAATAACTACAGAGTGCAGTAATATTTTAAAAAATACCACCGAAAATTCATATGGATATGAATATTTAGTCTTCTGTGAGCTTAACCAAGTCAATGCATGCCTGTCTTGCCTCTGTGCGTGCACTCACTCTGCGCATCGCAGTACTTTGCTAGCATATCGTAGTCCTATGCACCCAAACGTGTGAGGATAGAAGCAACTAATCACCTCCAAGATGTTTCTATTTAGATCTGATATGTGGGGGGTTCGTTGATTGCGAAGCGGTTAAAGGCGGGCACCTGAATACCCTATTCACAGTAATGACGCTGTTGCTTAGCGTCCATAGTGCCGCAAGTTTTACTCCCCTCATCGTTTTTTTCTGCAATGTCTACCCCTCTTCGACCCCGTTCCTAATTCTGTCAATAAAAATAGAAAAAACACCCTTTTGGTCTCTTGATGAGGCTTATTATTTTACCATTTTTAAAACAGCAATGTGTTGTTTGTGCGTGTGTTCAAATGCAGAGATGGCAAAAGTACCCAAATGTCTTACTTAAGTAAGAATAAAATACATTTGTGAAAAAACAACTCGACTTGACTACAGAGTACTGATCCAAATATCTACTTGAGTAGAGTTAAAAGTACATGCTCAGAAATGTAGTCAAAAAGTATTTTTGAAAGTAAAAAGTACAAGCTCTAAAATGTACTCAAAAGTATTTTTGAAAGTATAAAGTACAAAGTACTAAAAAGAAAATTGTATGTAAAATGCATTTTTTTCAATGTTAGTTTGTCAATGTTATTATTTGAATAAATTACTAAAAACCTAGCCTAATTTAGCTAAATTAGCTAACTTATATCTCAGGACAAAATGGAAACCACTTATTAACGTAATAATTGGGACTGTACGCAGTGCATAAGCGCCCCCTACTGGCTCATATTATGCATGTTATCATACCCTGTCAGTGTGCAAAAAAGAGAAAAAGTAACGAGTCTGTTTTGGTAAAAGTAAGGAGTAGAAGTACAGATATGTTTGTTAAAAATGTACTCAGTACAAGTAAAAAGTACTCACAGAAAAAAGTACTTCTAAAAGTACAGATACTTCAAAATTTTACTTAAGTACAGTACTTAAGTATTTGTAGGTTGTTCTTGTTCATTCTATGGACATTGTAAGGATAGCCAAGGCAGAGAGTGTATAACCGGTGTGATGTGTTTATGCTTTTCTCACCTCTTCATCAGGATCCTACTGGCACTGTTTTATCGATCAGATTTCTAGAAGCGGCTCAGTGGTTTTCTGTGTGTTACAGAGGGAAGTGGAGCGTGAGCCATTCGGACCAAGCCTGGCGGATGTTGAGAGACAGCTAGCGACGCACAGCATCCTCCATGAGGAATTCCTGGCTTACAAAAATCAGCTGGACCCTAACACACAGCTCCCTAAAGTAATATTACGGCAGCGATGACATATTGTTTTATAAGGCTCCTAAATAACAGTTCTAAGCAGGTCTGCTCACTCCTTATGATACTTAGTCTAGGGCTGTAACGATTAGTCGAGTAATCACTTTAATCGATTATGAAATGAATCTGCCAGGAATTAAATCATTGTTATTGTCAGCAGTTTTGTGCTGCCCCTCACCCCTATTGGGTAACACATATAACAATAATAATAATAATATTATAATTATTATAATTATTATTATTTCTGAAAATATGAAATATTAAATGGAGATACCTGATCGACTAATCGTTTCAATAATCAGTAACTAATCGACTATTGAAATGTTCGTTAGTTGCAGCCCAAACTTAGTCATTTTGATAATTGAGTATAAATAATGCTATAATACATTTTTTGATTTTGACTTTTGCCAGTTTTCCTCTAAAAAAGTAGTATTGCTCAAGTTTTCTTTGTATGTTGTATAAATTTGATACCAGTTTAATTTCTATTGTCAACCTAATGTGTGTTGATTGACAGGAGAAGTATGCAGAGGTGCTGGAGAAGTACCACCAACTTCTAGTAAGTATGACTATTACTTCAATATTTGGACATGCACTAGTCAAAAAGTTGACTGGTACTGCTATTTTTATTATTATTATTATTATGATAATTCTTATTTACAATATTCTGTAAGTAGTTATATTGTATATTATTGATGTAGAAAATATAAAAGGGAACCACCACCACCATATGTGACATATTTTTTGCTTTGGTTTGTGGATGCGCGCACATTCTCCAACCAAGTGATGTCGTAGAGCCCCCATTCTTAACCAGGGGTCCGAGGACCCCTAGGTGTGCGCAGAGGAATTACAGTTTTAAACCAGGTGTCCGCGAAGCGTCTGAATGTGTTGATATATGGAGTTACCACAATACAGTCTTCCACCATCTAGGTGCAGTAAGTGATTTTATCATGAAATTAAACAACACTGGCAAAGTTTCCTTGTTAACTAGCACATTTCCCCAGCAGTTAAAAGTTGTACTGTGTGCTGCCCAGTAGCTCAGTCGGTTAGGCAGTGCACTGGAAAGCACGCGTATGCCTTAATGGCGTATTTCCCGCACGTCAACCCCCCATCTTCACCTGTTTCCACTAACCCTAATAAATAAAGCTTGGAAAAAACAGCCTGAATGGGCTGGGAAAATTGAGATACGGAAAATTGGTTATATCCCTTAAAATGAAGGGCTCCCCAATTTACTTTAAGTCAGGGAAAGTGGTCCTTGGGGTGAAAAAGGTTATGAGCCCCTGGTGTATAGGACACAATGAAGAACAACGTTCTGGAGTTGCCCTGGTATGAAGAATACCCAATGACGCTGTATGATGCCTTGTGTTCAGGAAAAATCAGACAGCAGGCGCGCCCACCTGTCCTCGCTGTACGATTACATGCAGAGTGTCAACAAGGAGATGGGCTACCTGCAAGACCAGCAGCATCGCATCCTCCGCACCAACTGGAGTGACACCATGGCGGACCCTGCTGGAGCTAGACTGGAGTACGAGGTAGGCCTGTAATGTACATCAAAGTGTGCTGGCTCTGTGGCACATTCTGTAAGACTCCCGCACCCAGCACTTAGTTTACAGGCAGTGTCTCCTCCCCTCACCGAACTTTCTGCAATGTCTTTCCACGAGCTCTCTCATCCCCCTTTCAAAACTCACCCTGTCAATAAAATGGAAAATGGCGCTTATGCTGAAAAAATAACTTGGAAAAAAATAAACATGGAACATATTATGTTCAATATTATACTTGCCTGCGCCCGCAAGCCAAACTTTCAAATTTCAGAAGCTGTGATATTTAGTGAACGTGTGTGCGTGTATTCATTGTGCTTTAATAGACCAGTGGTATAGGTCAATGCTACCCACCATTGTTTCATATGTGTCCTGATGGTGGAACATGCCATTTGGGTGTGTGTATGTATGTGTGTGTGTGTGTGTATGTGTGTGTGTCTACGTACGCACGGATATGTGTGCATGTGAGCACTAGAATTTGTGAGCATGTAGCGATTTATTGTCTATGATAACATTTATGATTTTGTCACCAGAAATTCAAGAACAACCAGCTTCTGTCCCATGAGGAGATCAGCAACCATCTTCAAGACCAGGGGCGCCTGCTAATGGAAAAACGCCACCCAGCCAGTCCTGCTATCAAGGTACAGTCTCTTTTTACCATGCACAGATGGCAAAAGTACCCAGATTGCCTTATCTACTCAAGTAAACATAACAATGTCACGGGTCAATATTAAATAGAAGCAAATGCCCAGAGAGAAAACACACAGAGGGTTGAAAACCCTTTATTTAAATTAGAATGCCTTTTCTACTTGAGAGGAAATTGACCCTCTAGGGGTCCGGTTTATAACAACACAGTTCAAGTCAGCACTCGTCCATGACGACATCAGTAGAGTAGCAATCAGGATGACTACTCATCTCAGGCCCCATCGGGATCGGATTGGGCATGGGTGGAGTCTCCGGAGGGTCGCGCTGGTCTGAGATTATGGGGCCGCGCCTCTCCGGGGTCGGGTGTGGCCTTTTAAGGGGGCAGACTGACGACTCCTGACGAGGAGCAGCTGGCGGCGATGGAGGCTCCGCAGACGACGTAGGTGCTGGTGTCAGGGATGGCCGGTCCGAGGACGAAGTGCGCCGTTCTTCCAGCTGCTCCCGCTGACTTGTAACAAACAAGTACTATTTGTTGAAATCAACTGAGTAAAAGTGCAGTACAATAATTGAGTATTTGTACTCTGTTACTTGCCATCTCGGCTGTCCAGGGCTTGAAAACGAAATTATTTTTTTTAAACGTTCCGTTCCGAACGGTTCAGGCAGGCCTATGTTTAACGTTTTCGTTCTCAGAACCGCGCCACCAAAAACATTGGTCCTGAACCAGTTCGGAACGCAAAGATTTAGTTCATTCTTAAAGTTCCTTTTATTGTGCAGTTTAGATATAGTTCATACAAAATATATTTGGTGGACTTTCAAACTTCAGTGCAACTGTATTAACGTGAAAACTGGGTACTCCATTACATATAGTCTCCCAGACATAAGATATGTTAAAATATCTAGAGAACAGAAAAAAAACGTTTTTAACCAGTTTTGTGGATTTCATAATGTTCAGTTTCTGTTCCGGAACATTCGAATACATCTTTTTCGTTTCCGCTCCT
>OMKY01251100.1:0-15309 GCA_900302395.1 Bregmaceros cantori | reverse complement strand
CCCCCCCCCCCCCCGTGAAGTATGCAGGGGCTTAACTATGTCCATTGCATTGCCACTATATAATGGACGTTATTACGCGTATTACTTAACTGTACGTATACATCACCATACTTGATACCAGCAAAATGTCTGCCACCGCCAAGTTGTGATATCACTTGCAACGTCTCAGACACTCGGTGGCACTCACCTGACCACCTTCACCGTGGTGGCTTTACATTCAGTCAGCATGGACATCAGGGTCTGCATCGTCCTTCCAGTCTCCACAATGTCCTACAGGAAGACAATAAGTTACGGCTACTGCTGGTTCCTAAATGTGAAACATCATTAGACGTAGCCTGTTTGTGTTTCGGTTCTCGAGTGTTACGGTTTAAAAAGAATACACATTGGAGACAGGGCAAGATGATCTGTGATGTTTGGGAAATTATTCAGAATAATTCAGTACAACAAGGTTGACACAGACACAGGATCACAGATATAGATATTGGCTCCCTTTCTTTCAATAATTGCAACAATATTCAGTTGTTTATCCTTGTTTCTTTATCGTGATCTCAATTAGATTCCAAAAAAAAAAATTGTGATTATGATTTAATTTTCCAAAACCATTCAGCCCTAGGGCACATTATTGTAGCTTTTGAGAAGATTATAGACTTTTAAGTGTACCTTACAGTGCGGAAAATATGTGAATTGTGGCATAACGAACACACATCAACACACATGCATTATTTTAAAAAAATAGCTGCCACTTACCTCAACTATTAAGACATTCTGTGGAGGAAAAACAACATTGGTTAGACTTGGATCACTGCTTTGTCAACAGAGTCCACAACAGAGATGGTAAGTAACAAAGTACAAATACTTAAGTATTGTACTTGAGTAAAATGTTCAAGTATCTGTACATCTCTCAGCCTGTACTCTTTGCTTTACTCGAGTAGGTATTTGGATCTGTACTTTGTAGTCTTACTCGAGTTGTTTTTTTACTAATGTATTTTACTCTTACTCAAGTAAGAAATCTGGGTACTTTTGCCATCTTTGGTCCACAAGCAATATTACAGAGCACTTGAAGAGAATGTACTAACACAAATTAGAGCATTGGTAATTAAACTAAGGCTTTACACATGAATACGATCTACAATAAGCAACACTTCTTTTCTGAATGGAAACTGTTACACACTTTTTTTTTTAATGTACACAAATGTCTTTTCGATGTCTACAAGGTTGGGCGACAACAGTTAGTCGATTAATCGGTGACTAATCGATTATAAAATTAACCGACAACTAATCCAATAATCGATAAATCGGCAAGAGTTGAATCATTGTTATTGTCGGCAGTTTTGAGCTGACGTTTCCCCTATTTATCCACACACATTTGATATTCATTCAGAATTTCAGAAAATATGAAACATTAAATGGACATAATTGATAGAAAATACATGAATATGAAGAAAACCATGAAAATATTATGGCAATATTACAGTCAGAGGATGGAACTTAATCTTTGTACATTACATGGTAAAAAAAAAAAAAAAAAAAAGGCAAATTTGACATTCAAGTTAACCAGATTCATTTCTCAGAATAGTTGCTCGCGGTGAGAATTTGGAGTATTTTGTAAATTTTGTAAAAAATTATCTAACCGATTAATCGACCAATCGTTTTAATAATCGGCAACTAATCAACTATTGAAATAATCGTTAGTTGCAGCCCTCGTACTGTAGGGCGAAACTCATCTACACAGCTCAACCAGCCGCAGCCAGCAGAGGATGCACCTGCCCCCCAGTACAGCCCATACTCGTGGGAGAAGTTCGCCGAAGACACTCGCAAGATCACTTCTTGAGTTCTTGAGTGTGTGATCATTTTTATTTGACATGTCTGTCACTTTCTAACCATTTTTGGTTGCGAGTGACATACATACATGCTTTATGAGTGGTGAACGAATCACTGCAAATCATTAAAACAGATGATTTAGTCGGCAAATATTTCAGGGATGGGTTATCGTTTACAGCTCTATGCTTAACATTTCCAAAGCTCCCAGAACATATTAGCCATACAGAACCTTGCCTGCCAAGCTGCTGAGATCGTCCCCTCCGATGACTTTGATGCTGTTGGTCGATTGTTCGTTCTGGAGGAACACACAAGTGAACGTTGATATTAGTGACTGAAGCACCAGTCATACCTCAAATCTCTCAGCTTGCAAAACCTTGCAACCCCAGTTGCCTTGAGGTGCTTTGCAGAATTGTTTCTTTTTTTTCTTCTCGGCGAAATTGCCATCTTCCATTTTAAATGCCAGGGTCCGCTGTTTGAAAGTGGGAAGAGAAAGATCGGGGGAAGACAGGTTGGTGAGGCGAGGAGAACTTGCAACGCTGCCTGTGCCTGTGAACTAAGTCACCATAACATGTGCTGGATGTGTGTCTTACCGACTGCTACACAGAGCCAGCGTTGCGGAAATGATTGATTTTTACACAGAAACGTAATGCAAAACTATCATACAGAGTGACTTAACATAGGGTTTTTGTACTTCCTTTTATGAATTCTTTGTCAATGTAAATATTTCAACCATAGTTACTTATTACTCCACTATTTTGGGAGTTATGTAATCACTTGAAGTCATTGCCCAACCAAGGGATTATGGCATCATGTGCATTTACATTTGCAGAATAGGTTTGGAGGAAAGCAGACACATGTATTTAATGTTGGCCGTGGTCTGCATTAGTTTTGTTAAGGGTATTAAAATAACGTTTTGTTATTTTTTGTGTGCGGGCGAACCAACGTCAAAGCCAGTATGTAGTACAGGTAGGGGGCGTGAAGCCGTAAGCGAGGACGAGTGTGTGTACTCTAACAGGGAGAATGTAAAATGACCACCGGGGGGTGGTGTGGGATAACTACCATATTTTTCGGGAAATAAGCTGCAACTTTTCCCCCTCACTTTAAACTATGCAGCTTATGAGGCGGTGCAGCTATTCTGTTTTTTTCCCACCGGCGCATTCGTTTTTTTTTTTTTTAAGCCGCTGAAAGTCATATTTGAAAGCCACCCTTCTCCTATCCAAGATGGCTGCTACAGCGTGCAATACCCGCCTAACTGTATCTGCGCATGACACACAGGCGCCGTCGCTTTACTGTGCCGCGATAGCTCCGGAAGTGCCTGTAAACATCATTTTCTGACGTCTGTCAGTGGATCCTAACCGCGTGGAAAAGCGAAGGAATCTACCATCACCAATGGGTTAAGAAAGGCTGGACTTGTGCAAGGGAACGTGAGCGTCTGGTTCACCCCGGAATGAACCTCGCGGAGCAACTGTGGAATCATATGCCAAAGCTTTTCTGACTTTTCCACTCAGAAACTGAGAAAGAGGAGTTTGATGGGATCAGCGACGAGGAGTAAAGCAATCAATAACATATTTTTTGTTTTGCCAAGCGCGCAACTAAATATTCAGTTCACTAGATGGCCGCAGCGTTTAGGCCGGTGCGGCTTATTTAAATACTTTTCCATGTTTTCTTAAAAATGATGAGGGTGCGGCTTTTAGAGAGGTGCGCTCAATGGTCTTGAAGATACGGTATTAACTACACACAACACAATACAGTACAGTACAGTAGAAACAGATCACGCATGCAGGCAGGGAGTACCAGGAGCTCCCAGGGGCCGGGATAGAGAGCTGAACACCCTGGTCGTCACAACAAACAACCGTGTACAAGATAACAGTCGATTGCCTAGCTAGCTGTCAGCCTATCATTGTCGGTTCAGTTTCTGGCTGTATCCGAAATCGCTCCCCAACCCCTACTCCCTATATAGTGCACTCACTTATAGTGCACTCAACAACAACAACAGAGACACTAGAGTCAGCGCCATCAAAATGATTAAAATAATAAAATGTAACAATCGACACTAAAGGTTAAAAGTAAAAATTATTTGCCGTGGTCGGTCGCTATTTTCTGACCTAAATTATTTGTAAATTAGGTCATTTAATGTGTTTCGCAATGCATTGTGGGTTATATTGCTTGATCTAAGGTACATCGATGCTCACTACTTTTCGCGGCGTATTGTGGGATACTTTGAGCGCAGTACATACGGACAGGGTACATGGAGAATTCAGACACCCCTACAAAATGGCATATAGTGCACTATAAAGGGGATAGGGAGCGCTTGTTTGGGCTTACACAGTAACTCTTGAGTCGGATGAAGTCCACAGTGAGAGGAACAGACTTGTCACTGTTGTGGTTCAACACTTTGATGTAATCCAGGAGGTCTGCAAAGAACTTGTAGCCGCCTTTCAGAACGCAGAGCGCCACCATGTGGTGCCCCCCCATGTCCCGGACAATGTCCCGCGCCAGACGCTCCGTTCTGGAAAATGACAAACAGGAAATGACAAACAGTGGGAAGAATGCCTACAATTGACTCAGGTATGACAAGTTCAGGAGAGAGATTAGCCTTTTTATAGAGGGGCAATATCCACGTTTCACACTCTATCGATGAGTTTACGCACCAAGATGAAATAATCAAAATAAAAATGTTTAATTCAGGCTTTTCAGGTACCAACAACGGAGCTTGCACCAAACGTCGCTTTATCGCCATGTGGCTGCCTAGCGGGAGGGTATGGTTACGAGGATCAGGCTTAACTGCTACAGACAAGACTGTAGCAGTTAAGCGTGCTACAGTCAGTGCAATCTTCTATACGATTTTCGAAGCCTTGTTGATGGAATTGGGCCCTGGTGTCGGTTTCACAGCCTGTGTAAAGTCATCGTAGTGGACCGAAATTGTTGAATTTGTCACACAAAACGCACACCATCGCTCTGCGACCAATTACACATTATCCACCCCGCTTCTGGTCACATCTTCTAGATCAACGGCATGGCCGAATTCACTCCGAAGTCTGACAAAGATGAGTAAATGGAACGGATTGCGCAGATCATTGAATAACGCGTTTGTGGGGCATAGTTCTGCACTAGAACATTTGGGTGTGAAATAGCACACCGTACGTTACCACCATCCTTTTTAAATAATGTAATAGGAGTGTGTTCCCACTGAATATAAAATAAAGCAACGTGACGCGCCCCCATCATGAAGTCCATACTTGACAAGAAGGCCCACCTGTCCATGATGAGACCGTGTGGTATGATGACTCTGTCCAAGTCGTCTTCATAATGTTTGGGTACGCAGAACAGCTCCAGGTCGTAGCCCTCCTCACTGTCTGGTACCTGAAAATACAAAGGTAAACATTTCAAATACAACTAAGGAATAATGTCATTCTTATGTAGGATTCATCTGTAGTAGAGAGTGTGTGTGTGTGTGTGTGTTTTAACCGGTAGGCAGATATAGCAAACACTAAATCGAAATTATTGTTTTCCTCAATATCGCCCAACTGATAATATATTCTTACAACGCCACATTTTAGGCCCGTCTGATTTCTGTTTTCTTATTTTTCTTCCTGCCGCTGGGTAGAAGGGCTTGGAAACAATTGATCAGAACGTACCGAATTTACGGTAGGCAGCATGTAACCCTCTTGAAGGGCAGTGCAACAGTCATCGTCTTTGATTATATTCATCAACATGGATTTGATCCAAAGTTGGCCCGTCTGGGACCGACACCGGCACTGCGCTTTCAACGCCAGCTGACACTCGCAGGGTGGGGCGAGTCGAGAACCGAGCGATCGTTTAAACTTCTAAACGTCCAGCACAACCTTGTTAGAGATTACCTGCATGTTAGGGATGGCAGTACCAAGAACACCAGGACGGACAGAAACGAGACCGAAACAGACCCAGATTTAACATTAAGATCTATTTTTCTAATAGAAGTGAACGGGAGCCCCGTCAGCTCCCATGTTAAACAAGGGTCGCTCAAAGACCAGGTGTATTTTTTGAGCGGGATCCATATATTTAAGGAATTATTTGGTGTTACGATCATTGAATATTACACACTGCATACTGATGACTCCTACAACAGTAGTTAATGTGTATATGGATACATCTGGGTTTGTTTCGGCCGGTGTTTAGGTACTGCTTTAGGGATTACCTGCATGTAGGACGCCATGGTGGTGGGCTCGGTCACAGCAGCAGCGCCACCGGCTGAGCCGCAGCCATCCGGCTCCGCTGCGGAGAGAGAGTGCACGGTGAGGGGGTGGGCTTCTCTCAAAGTGCCGAGTTGGCGCAATCCGAGCAGTGTTTACTGTTATTATATTTCTTAGGGAGTATGTGACGCTTTTAACCTCCTGCCAGCAGCACGCAAATCCCGCACTCACGTCTGGTCCACACCGTCCGAGCAGACTTTAATCTGCTTTAGCGGCCGTGCGTTTAAAGGCACCAATTAGAGCGTCGCTAGCGGTCGTGTGCAGGCAACCGATAAAACACTAGCCTGGCAAGCCAGAACAAACGAATCGTCCACGCATCGCACGAGGGTAGGACCTTGCCGCCAGGCGGCGAGCGATGCGTGGACGGTTCGTTGGTTCTGGCTTACCTGGCTACGGTCAACGCGTAGACCTGCTTCAAACTCAAATCAAATCAAATTAAACATTATTTATATAGCACCTTTGGTGCAGAATTGTAGATCAATGCAAAGTGCTTCACAACAACATGACAAAAATAGAAGGAACAATACGACCCACACTCGTCCCAACCTATTAATAAGCAAGCATGCACACAAGACGCGCGCGCGCGCACACACACACACACACACACACACACAGGCAACGGATTTGTCAAAAAAGTTAATATAGTTTTTAAAATTTTAAGGAAAAATAGAAATAGCTATAGTATAGTATAATAATTCAATAATAATAATACAATAAGATAATTATAAGTCATTAAATAAATACATGAAAAATAAATGTATTTACCAGTATAACAATAATAGCAATGCGATAAACAGAGTAGGGAACCATGAATTGAAAGTAGATAATGAAGCTGAATCAGCAATTAAGTTGACTAATAAATAAATAATTAGATAATATAATAAATAGAGGAGTGGCAACCAAGTACCAATGACCAAATAACACTGTGCACTATCACTATGATTGACCTGAATTCTTTCAGTACAATTGTCAAACACTTAAGCTTGTACTAGATATTACAATACCAAAGTTGGGGAAAGTTGGGAGCCTAGTACAGCTCGCTATGTGACCAATTAATTACCCATTATCCAACCCGCTTCACTTGTTTTTCATAAAAATTGATGAAATATTTATATAAAGTTTGGTATATAGAATAATAGTCTTTGGCCGTTTATGAAAACAGGCCTAAACATTTTGGTTATTTAATGTGGTGGTGATTAAAATGTTCTATAAAATACATGCAGAGAAATTAAACAATGAATTAGCGTAGAGAGGGCGATAGACAATGTGGTGGTATAGTCTCCCTCCCTTTACCTGTTGGTTGAAATTAGATCAGTTGATCATTTCAGCTCCTTTCAGAACTTATCGTCAATATTGTCAGGCATCTTCACACGGCTTTTGATTTTCACTTAGCTTCATTGTTAAAAAAAAAAAAGTTTGTCATCAACACCCAAATCAGAGTCTTACCGCTTATCTGTACTTAATTGTACTGGACTTATACTGAACCGTAAGAGCCATGAGGGTTCATAGAATCTACTGTAGAGTTGGTTATGATAAACCTGACAGAGTGTATGACTGGTTACTAAGATAATTATTTATTGGTTACTAATATAATTATTTATTCCTTTGTCCTCTTTGTTGGCCTCACTGGAAATGTGCAGATGTCATTTTTCTTGTCGTTTTCTTCTTCTGTTTAGTTTTGATGCATCTTCTTCATCACAAGTCTGATGTGACAACATAATGGTAGTAGCGTAAATCAATTATTGAATAAATCTCCAACTAAATAAGTGTACATTTTGAAGACAATAAAATACACGTATCCAGTTCTATGTGGAATTTGGTATAAAATATACATGAAAATAATTCAATAGTGGTCAGGTAGTAAAATATCATTACCAGTCTCAAGTATCTCAGTCAAATGCCTCCTTGGTACATGACATTGTAGACATCCCTTTAAAACGTCTAATGACGATAATCCTGATATTGTATGATATAGATATATAGATATATTTTATGATTAACAATTTACCAATACGTAGCACTACATGAATCCAGACTTCACATACTACATATAAGTAGACCCAGATCTGGAGTTTGGCTACTGAATGTGCGCATCCCTACCCTATGTCATTCTTTGAAGTGATCAAATTCTTTAGGAGTCAATGTCAGTGAGCTGAATTGTCATCTCACTGCGATGGTGACATTAAAATCCATATCTTGTGGTCATGTGACCAGTGAAAATCCTTTCATTGACAGTGTTGACGATATTTTGAAAAATCACAACATTCAGTATTACGGTTAGTTTGCCCAAGCCTAGACTTCAGTGGTTGGTCGGACGGCAGAAATGATGTGAACGAACACAACCAGTTTTGCCTTTTAATTAGCACAAGCTCCCCGCCCTATGGATGTAACAACCATAAAGACATTGAAAAAAAAACACACACACAAATTGCACTTCATAGATTATAACCGTGTCCATGGCTGCAGACATATGATGCAACAATACTTAAAACATTTGCACTCAAAACTGATGGTGGTACGCGGCAGTACCTGAACATCGCACAGAAACAGACTGAAACTGGCTGAAACGCTGACGCTGAAACTGGCCGAAAGCTACCGAAGCGGCACCAAAACAGACCCAACCGCCCCGTCCACTCCCATCTTAAACGGTGTGTTTTATACTGGAGTTGAACGAGATCCATATATTTCATAAAATTATTTGGCGTTAGTCATTGAATATAACTTACTGATGACTTCTTTAATAGTTGTTAATGTGCGTTTAGTTAAATCTGGGTTCATAATCAGTCTGTTCCTGTGTTTAGGTACTGCCGTGGTGCGCCAATGGGATTAGAGACATAGGAGATAGTGAGTCGCAGGTAGGATAATATATCCATTTCATGATCATAAATAACGTGTATAAAATATAAACAAAAAAAATGAATAACCAAAATGAAAGCAGAGCATGCCTTCCAATAATCAATACATTCACGTTTGTTTTTCCTTGTTGCAGAACGGACCACCACACGCGCGCGCGCACACACACACACACACACGCGCACACACTTAAATAATAGGCTGTATATTCACAGAGACAAGATTCATCTTCACGTGTTTGAGACCATTGTTCGTTTCACCTCGCTAAAGATGTGCTGAAAAGCTCATTTGAATTTGTTCAAATGCCTTTCATGTTTCATTAACCATTGACGTTCATGCATCGTTGTACCCTTCAAGGTCAAAGCAAAACCAAAAAACGAAAACAACCCTCACAAACACAGCTTTCTAAAGATGCAGAAAAACAGTGACTGGGTGACTACTGGAAGACTGCCCCCATTCCTAAAACGTACACAAGTGTAAAAGCCCATTCATACCCTTCATTAATAAGGGAAATGTACGTTCATTCGGCTCCATATTAGGTAGTTTCATCAGTCAATTTGTCCGCTAGCTCACCTTAGCAAGCCGGTGAGCTCCGGGCGAAATGGAGCAATATCACAAGAAACTGTGGGGACAGTAGAGAGTCACGCATGTTTAGTGTGCTCTGTCGGCCCTCTAGAGGATTTGTTATGTACAGCCGCATATGGACAGAGGCATAAACACAAGCTCCCGGAGCATCGTCTGGAGCGGATAGACGGAATTTCGTCTGGCTCCACAGGGTATAACGAGGACGTAAGAAAAAGTGGAATTTGCAAGTGGACGACATGTCCGCGACTTAATCTGTCCCCGAAAATGTATTTCACAATTTTTTTGATTTCAAGACTTTCCTATTTGTTATGTTCTAATCTGTTATTACATTTCCCAAATGCGGAGCATTGGGGATGTAATGGTTTTGTGTGGGCCGCCGCCCCGTCTCGGCAGATGTCTTATAACATCACAGTCAAGGGTATTGATGTTCAGCATGTAATATGACATCACAGTCAGATTATTGTCCGATTTTGTCATTGGTTCACCGACTCGTGATGTCATATAGCAGCTAAGTGGTCAGTAGAATAAATGTAGGATTTACTGATGCTTCTAGTGCGTTTTGTGTGATCCCTTTAGCAGCCGGCACCGACTGCATACCTATAGTTTGATAGTTGCGTTACTAAAGATTACAGTGAGTGTTTTCAGAAATATATCTACTTTAATGCTTGCTACAATTTTCATTCTAATCGTTAATTACGAGGTCACTGTGCAGAGAGAACAGCTGGTATGGAGCCGAGAATATTTGGATGTGGGTAAAATGAGGTATGCAGTCGGTGCCGACTGCTAGAGGGATACTCTTAAGCGTCAGTAAACCCCACATTTATTCTTGATCCATGCAGGACCGTTTCTCCACCGTCTCTATCAATACCATTCAGCTGCTATATGACATCACAAGTCCGTGAACCAACGCGGACAAATGTGTGCGGTGGTGGCCCACGCAAAACCAGTACAGGTCCTACGTTCTGCATTTCATTCAAATTTGTAAGCACAGTGATTGAACCAACAGCAATAGGCTGCACATCCTGTTGCCATAGGCTAGCGACTGGTAGTTTATACTGAGCCAATGGTCGTGACGACAGAGTAACCGTGCTCAAACTCCACCCCAGCCCCCATGATCCTTTGCGTGATCTCTCAGCTTGCAGTGATGCACCGCGTGATCGTAATTCTTGCCGTACTCCCTGTCTTGTGTGTGTAGTTATACCGCAGCAACACCCATTACATATACAAGTGTATCTACATACGTATGGTTTGTTCTAGATTTTCTTTCTTCAAAAGGTAATTGAAACATGGAATTGATATTCATGAAGATAACTTGGTGCACACTCAGTTCATCGCCGACCAAAGGAGTTTATCCTCAGCAAACGTGGGTTTTACGTTTCCACATTTCTCTGCACGTTTCCACCAAACTGAAGTTGGCACCTCTAGTTGGCACCTTCAGGTGGCGACTCAAATTTCCACATTGATGCCTCGACTTCCAATTTTGCCGTTTGGCGCGCACTCGTTTCTGTGTCCGACAACCGCAGACACCGAGCTCCAATGGCAACATCAATTGACTTCTTCCCATCTGCTTACATGACATTTTCAGCACTTTTGACGCCGTTACCTGCGTCAACTAGTTTTAGTGGGAACGCACCGTCAAGACTTCTCTCAACAGGGCACCCCCACAACACAAGCCAGACCCAAAGGGATTAAAGGGGGTAGCTCACAGTACTAGTAACGTTGTTAGGAAGGGACTAGGCAAACGATCTCATGTTCTGTGAGTCGGGGAATCAGCAAAAAATGGAAACATAAGATTACAATAACCAAGAACATAACTGATATAACTCAAGAGCAGAGCATGCTAGAATAGAGCATGCTAGTTTTTTTTCTCAAGACATTAATGTGATATGTAGTATATTGCTGAACGTTCAGTAGGCTCTTGTGTGAGGCTGTTGCGAAAACAAAACAAAACAAAATACACAAAAACGTCCTTTTCCAAATAAGCTGGTCCTAAAATAATAATACTGAAAACAAAATGGATTTGTAATCTCCCAAGTTCCAGAAAATAAGATGAATTTAAATGCAAAAAAACCCAAAAAACTTTGTTGCGTTGACTATTCGTTTTTCTGCGCTTTGTAGTAGTCCCTTCCTGACAACCATATTTATCGGAATAGTTTGATAAACAGTCCTAGAGTCCTATTCACTTATACATTTCTTCCACCTAGGGATGTCAATGATTAATTGATAATGATTAATAGATAATCGATTAACCGAACGGAAACATTTCATCGATTGTCTTAAACAATCGAGAATGTACAATAATACATGTACAACTAAGAAGAATCTCTTCATTCATAATATCCCAAGAGCTTCAAGAGGTTTATGGAACGGAAATTTATATTATTGACATTTTTACCTCTTTAATTTTTTTAAGTTGCTACCTTGTTGATTACATAGCTTGTCATGCAGGTTAAAAGTCATATTATCTAGCAGTGCCAAGAAAGTCTAAAAAAAAGTTACACGAATGATCAGCCGATTAAACTAATCATTAATCGAATAATGCATTAATCAAATTCTGACATCCCTTCTCCCAGCGGGGCTAAAATATCTGAGCCAGTACACACAGAGTATATAGTCAGTCTGCAACCTGGTTGCAAACGGAAACGAGACATTGAACCTTTAAATACTGCTGGACAGAAAACGACGACAAATAGCTTATCGATAAAAGTCACAGCGTTTGCTACAATACGCTGTTGTTACTGCTGCTCATGGACATCTTCAGTATCTTATTTCATACCATAGTGGAATAAAGAAAAAAAAATGGCATCAATGAGCCAAAATCAAACAATGTGTTCCAATGTGCGCATGTCTTCGAATACTTTGAGTGTATAGTGCTGTTCCAAGTCGCGCCACAAGTACAATTCCAATGGTCAAATGTGGAGTGGTTAAAGACACCTAGCTCGCCCCCATTCATGGTAGTGACGCTGTGGTTTCGGTCACAGCGTTCATAGTGCCGCTAGTTCTCCATCCCTCGTTGGCTAGTCTGCAATGTCTGTCCCCGAGTCGGAAACCTCTTCAGCTTTCTCCTTTCTTCCCCGAGTCGGAAACCTCTTCAAGTTTCCGACATCAAATAAAGATGTAAAACGGTGGAACAAAAAAAGTGTAGTATGGAATGATGGATACTTCTTGCACTCATTGGGCGCCATTTTGACCACGTAGCGGAAGGGAAGGGACCACACCGGCAATACATCTACGTTTTCATCTGTATCGTATTCAGTTTAAAATGAACCACAGACCGGCGGCCATTTCTCTTTAGAGTCTCAAAAGCGGATGAGACTTTGGCGTGCAGCGGAGCATTTCCATCCATCCATTTGGAAAAGCCCTTGCCCATTGAAAATTCGCAAACGAGTGTGCCATGTGCATACCGCACCGAAGTACGCAAATCGGAACACACAGCAATAATTGAGGTGCAGTGCATTATCAAATAGTGAAGGGGAGTTTTTTGTAACACAACCAAAAAGGATTGGAGAGGGAGGTGTGATCGTGCCATTATGAATAAATGTACTGCCTGCCGATGAAACCTTCAAGCCAGCAAAGATGGTGTTAAAATAAAATGGTCGCTTTGCGACAGACAAAACACATTCAGATCGGACTCGTCGAGTCAAAATACGACATGTAAGAAAACCATTGTAACTTGTAACAGGAAAAGGTTGACGTAACTTTTGCTATTCTCAAATGGCACACTTGATGTGCACTATTTTTATTAATAGTTTTTTTAGTATGTAGGGCGTTGTCCAGAGATGTTGGGTTATTTCCAGTGCACTGAAATTGCCCTGGATGGCCTAAAATCAGTCGCAAACCCAGTCCGCGACCGATGGATGGGCCCCATGTTGTTGATGTAGCAGAAATCGAATGAAGTTCGGACGAGCGCACGCTCACGCCATTTCCACTGACGTAGTTCTATCTAGAACTTTGACACGGATTGATTTATCCCAGATTTGGTGCGTTTATGGTCTACGGTACACTCAATTCCATTTTGGAGGCCTTATTCAACAAGGACACTTTCAAGACGGCCAAATTCAAGATTTTCCATAACCTCTGACTGGGTGGATGGATTTGCCCTAAATGTTTTTTCTTTGTTTTTCAGGTATAGCAGTTGGGACGACTGCATAGGCCTGATTCTATTTGTAGTCCTCACATGCAAAGTTGCACCAGTGTCATTTCCGGTGAGTGCAAAACGAAAGGTTTTCAATAAGAGACAGTACAGTGCACCAAAAAAAATAAAATAAGTGCACTGAAATATAGTGCACATATCATACTATAGTATAGTGCACTGACCCAAGTATGCCATTTGAGACACAGTATGAGTGATGGAGTGCATGTCTCCAACTACGTGTCCATGTTAAATAGCAATGCAGCACAGGAAAAGCTATCATGCTGTCTATCAAGTGGAACTAAACCATTCCAAACCCTCCCGCGGTGGTGGTGGAACTTCTGTGGCTCACAATAGTCGAGTCAATAACACCCTCAGACCACCACATAGAGTGATGGACAGCAGAGGGCTGGAGAGCATTCTGCACAGATATTGGCCGTGTCCGAAATCGCTCCATATCCCCCATATAGTGCACTATATGGGGCGCACACCATTTTGTAGGGGTGTCCGAATTCTCCATGTACCCTATAGAGTGCACTGAAAGTATCCCACAATGCACCGCAAAAAAAGTAGTGAGCATCGGATCATATAATCCATAATGCATTGCGAGACATTTAAAAAAAATTGTGAGTACTTTTTCTGATGATTGTTGAATTTTATAACTACTTTTTTATAATTATATTTTATAATAATTTTGACGGTGCCAACTCTAGTGTGCGAAATATCGGCCATTGCTGTTGAGTGCACTATAAGTGAGTGAACTATATGGGGGGTAGGGAGAAGGGGATAGGCAGCGATTTTGGACACAACCATAGTGAATCCGGTGTCTTGTAAAATACGTACGTTTCCTGTGGGGGCGAGGCAGCAAACACATTGCCACACTGTGTGCTATGTTTGAGAGATTGTGTCCAACGGGATGGAATCAAAGAACAAAGTGCTTACAGTATCTGTTCAGTACAGAACTTTTAAAACAATGTTTACATCCCAGAAGCGCAGAGCTTAAGGGATGTAATGGTTTTACGTGCGCCGCCGCCGCAAGATCCTTGGTGCGAACACGATTAACTTACATCCATTCAAAGTTTATCTAGGGTAGGTTCATGAACTGATTTTGGAGGCCAACATTTTTAAGATTGCTGAATTCAAGATGGCTGAGTTTTGGTTTGGTCCATAACCTCCGACAGAGTGGATGGAGCACGCAGCTCTACTTCAGAAGCACCGCAAAGAGCACGACATCAAGCACGCTAGATCTCCATGAGCACCACGGAGGGGTTCCTCAAATAGAAACGAGACAAAACAACCAATTGCTCCGTTTAGACTGCAAAACACCTAGCCTGGAAAGCTAACACCAACACATCGTTCACGCATCACACACGATTAGAATGATCATTGGAGTGCTGCCCAGTAGCTCAGTCAAAAAAATGATCATTGGGTCTGGTAAAACCAGGGTAAAAAAAAATGTGTCAATCAAATCTAGCGTCCAGCGACGTGCGATGCGTGGACGACGCGTTGGTTCTTGCTCGCCAGGCGACAAAATCCCCCGTACCACAAGTTACAACAACACACTACCGACTCACGAGCCTCACAGATTCTGTAGATGTGCAGATTCTCTAAAGGAAGCCAGTACCATCGACTTGCCAAAAACCTTCCGTACCTGGGTGAAAAAAAAATTAAAAACCCACTATGATC
>OMKY01251082.1:0-13818 GCA_900302395.1 Bregmaceros cantori | reverse complement strand
TACACTCACTCTAACTGTTATCCTCCCCGCTTTGCTCATCGCTCTCTCGGCTCTCAAAGCAGTGTTTCAATTCAAGTTGACGCTCATTGTGGCCGCGGCCGGGAAGGTGCACGGCGGCAGAGACTGGCAGGGCAGCCGACACGGGACAGCCGCACCGTAGGGGCAGGGGGCTTGGAAGGGAAGGCGGATGGCGGCATGGCCGTGTTTCAACAAAAACTTTGAGGAATGAACTAAAATACAAAAGTTTGTGGTTTTCGTTCCTTGAACCGGTTCAAAGCCCTGGCCTGAAGTGCCCGCTGAACTTCATCTCATGGAAGACCGAATTTGTTGTGGTAACATGAGAAGACATTGGTCGTAAATGGGAGCTATATCAAGTCAGTTGAGCTGCTGTTGTTGTCACTTGTCGTGTGATCGTGTTATTGCAGTGCGAGGTGGGAATATCCCATGTATGTCACAGCGTATGTTGCTGTGGTGTTTTTGTTATTGAATTACACCAAATCCAATGGAAATGAGATGGTGCATCTCAAGTTATTCCAAATAGAACATTTCCAGCCATAACTGCAGTCTTGGGTTCGCGGGCGTCACCGCTGTGGCTGCCCACCGCCGCTCCCCAGCTTGGGATGGGTCCGATGGTAGCAAGGATTTCCCCATGAGGGATTAATAAAGTGCACAGGAAATGAGTGAGCAGAGTGTATGGTATGGAGCGCTGGTGTCTCAACGCACTCTCTCTAGTGGTGCTCCAGAACATCTGTGAAGCATTTCGAGCAGAACACAACTCGCCGTTTGAAGACGCCAGCGTCTGAATTTAGACGGTACACCCCTCGGCCCTGAAGCAACTTTGCACTTGTCAACTTGTCAGCGCCCTCCTTTGGCCTCTGCGTCACGTGAAATGTTCAATCACATTTTATTTGTACAATATATTGTGGCCATCTTTATATTCCCCAAAAGCAGGGCGTAGGGGATGGAATGGTTTTGTGCAGGGCTAAGAATCGGTTCAAGGAACGGAAACTAACAGAATTTTACGGAATTTTAGATTCTCAGATAGAGTCTCAGCAGAAGCCGATTTCAAAAAGTGTCACATGCACACCAAACGCTGGAGCAAGGACACCACACGCCTATGCATTTTGTTTTTTTGTTGGGTAACAGCACCGATGCACAATAACTGTAGTCCCTGGTTGTGTTACTCACAACAACTCACCTGTGGATATGGATTGAAATTTTATTTGTACTTTTTCAAAAATATTTATTTTTGAAAAATATATATTTTTTTCATAAATGTATTACTCAAAGTAGAAGCTTGCGGGTCCGCGTTGGCTAAGTGGTTATGGACACTGCACCTAACGTGACCCCATTCATGTTAGTGGCACTGCGTCTACCGCAGCGTCCGCGGTGTCGCGAGTTCGACTACGCTCGTCGACTTGTCTGCAATGTCTACCCCCGATCTCTTCAACCCAGTTTCCGACTAATTCTATCCAATAAAGATGGAAAAATGGCGCTGACGCTGGAAAAAAAATAACTTAATAAAAAAAAAAAATAGAAGCTTGCAAACCTGAGCCTTAGTGGTACAAAAACATAGTACTGTAAGTGCTGCAGTGTGGCGCGATTGATATTGACGCCACCGGCGAACATGTCAACTACATTTCCCAGGGGCCCATGGACCCGGAAGTCTAGTCAGGTGACCGCACAGCAGTCTATCGGTAAGTTGGTGTTTAAATATGATTATGTTACTTATAGGCTACAGAAATGCATCCAAATTTGAAAAGAATCACTTTTGTCATTTCCAACAACTCTGCAAAATTTCATCCAGATCCGCGCACAACCTTTTCAGTTATCGAGGGGACAAACCAACGCTTTTGCTACTTTCTCTGGTAAATGATGCAAGATATGAAAGAGAGAGAGAGAACAAGACAGAGAGGGAGAAACAGCCATGTGGCATTTGTTGTCACGCTCGCTTTGATTGCAGACCAGCTGGTATTATCCTTGCAAAAATATCCTATCACTAGGAGTCGGCCAATGATTTATTGCTTGTATTTTAGCAAGCGTGCACCTACATATATATTATACTCCCCAATCAGTGAGGTTGACAATAATATGTGTTTATACTTTCCAGTAGAAACCAGGCAAAAAAACTGCTTCAAAACAGGTTTAACATGGCATGGATTCTATGGAAACATTCCAGTGCGGTAACATTTGGCAACGTGCAACCTGGAAGCCTAGTGCAAGAGGGTGGCGTGTGTTTGTGTGCGCCTGTGTGTGTGTGCGTGAGTGTGCGCGCCTGAGTATGTGCGCACACGGTAATTGGACTGAAGCAGGTGGTGTGTGAGTACGTGTGTTGGTATTGTCGGGAAGCATGTAAAAAATGTGTGGCTTGCCGTGCAATTGCAATCTCAGATGTTTAATTGTGTACACACAATCAGGGGGTCGAGTCAAGCGTACCAACACAAATACAAACACACACATCCACACATGCACAAACACCACACACATCCACTCACACAAATGCACGCATCCATTCACACACAAGTACAAACACACACATCCACCCACACAAATCTAAACATCCATACATATAAAAGCAAACCCGCACACAATCATAGTGGCAGACATTAGCAAGGCAATAGTAGTAATTAAAATATGAGTAACTGCAGTAAGTATGTACTGTCAGTAATTATGTTACAGTAACTAGGTTATCTTGGTTCTTTCCCTTTTACTTTACTTTACGACTAAGTTTTTGCTTTTACTCGAATGTTTGCACTATTGGCGCTGAGCAGTTTCTTTTGTTTCCTTTTTGTTAAATGTCTATGTGTGGTGTGATGAATCAGCCTGTACTGTCCATGACAAATTTCCCTTGGGACAAATAAAGAAATAGTGTTACTAATTCAGCAATTTAAAGTTACTTAACTGGGTAACGTTTCAACATTTTTCTAGTAATCCCAATCAGGAAATGATTTACTCATTGACACATTATTGGCAGCCGTGGCCATGCAAAGTGTTCAACCATGACCAATCGGGAGCAATTTGGGGTTCAGTGAGCAGTGTCACCCTGGCTAACTTTTGACTAACTTTTGTTAATCAAACCTCCGGTCGTTGGGAATGCCGCTGTCTACGCTGACGTTATTCTGTGGTGTTTTGTTATTTCTTCGTGATCTGTGAGTCCTGCGATTTGTCTCGATTTTGAGTCCTCCGATTTGCTCTGTTTTGTTGTCCAATTTATGCTTTCAAGGCCGTATCCAATACGTGAAACAACAAAGTATCACTTAAACGCGGTTACGTAAAAAAAAAAAAAAAGAAACACATGGGGAAAGATAGCAGATTCCAAACTAATGGGAGGATCCGGACCGGCTGGGACAGACACTTACGCACAGCCGTGTGCAACCACAGACAGACACACGCAGGGGGTCACATGGAGTTGGGGCACCACCTCGAGTAAGTGCAGGCTACGTCACTGAAGATGGCTGTACCACCAAGCCACAACATAGTAGGTCTAAGTAGCCGTTTTATAGCCAAATTACACAGCCCGGAGCGCCGATAAAATTAGCACCTCGACCCAAACCTGAACCAAGCAACGGGAAAAACAAAAGGAGGAGAATCCGACTCACGCTATTCAAATGCTCAGGAAAACCGGTCCTCGCTTGTTGCGATGTCAAGTTTACGACTCTATGACTGTACTTATTTGAAGGGAGAATGTGTTACACTGTTATATTACAGTTATGCGCACATCAACAATATAAGTTACAGCTGTGTTTTATCACATGTTTTGCCATGATTACTCTTACACATCTACTAAAGGATGGACAAACAAAATCACAAGTCACAGATCAGACAGAAATAAAATATCGCCACCGACTGACATCACTCAAACCAGTAATGGTGATAATCAAAAGCCAAAATCTTTGTGGTCATATAAACCACCCTAAACTTGGCGTAAGAAAACTTTGCCTGAAAGTATTAAAACAGGGTAATAGAAGCAGAGGCAGACATGCCAAATGATGGAGTGAGAGGCCTCTGAAGAAGGATGGCCCATGCTGGTGCACATTCTGCTACAAGTAGAGATAGTGAAATATGAGGAAAGGGGTGAAAGGTACGAGTGGGGTGACCATGTTCTCCCTCCCCAAATGTCAATAAATGTCCATATAGGTATTGGATGTGTAAATAGCCTACTTTCTTGATGAGCTAGACACATCTCTTTGATCTAGCTCAGTGGTGCACAAACTGTGGTACAATTACCACCAGTGGTACGTGAGCACGCTCACGGTGGTACACGGGAGTATTTTTTTATTTTCCACATTTTCACATTTTAAGTTGCAAAAAAAACTATGCATCCGAATGATCAGATGGCTGAGCTATTTAGCACCATGGACAAGGCCAACACCCATAGTCAAGTGCACACAACACGGGGTCTTCCTTGGAGTGACATAAAACAAGTTAAAGTGCAACGTGTTAGATACAAATCTTCAGCCCACTGGTATACCGATATGTCCATAGTTGAGTGTGTGCCAGTTTGTTTGGGTTGGGAGGCTGTGGGTAATGTTGTCCTGTTCGATGTTCTGTTTCTGTAAAGCACTTTGTGTTGCTCTGCATGAAAAGTGCTATACAAATAAATAAAGTTTGAGTTTGAGTTTGAGCTTACAAATATTTGAGGTTTTGCACTGAATACTGTGAATACTGAATTTTAAACGCCTTTATGTTTGCTTGCTTACATTGAAGCGTGCTTTAGCACATAATGACATAGAATCTCAATGTACAATAGTTAGAATCCAGCAAAGAGCACATCAGTACACAGTTAAATTAAAAAAGTGATAAAACACTAACACATCTAACACCTCGACCCAGACCTAAACCAAGAAATGGGAGTAACAAAATTACCATAA
The DNA here is from genome assembly GCA_900302395.1 of Bregmaceros cantori. Lineage (NCBI taxonomy): Eukaryota > Metazoa > Chordata > Actinopteri > Gadiformes > Bregmacerotidae > Bregmaceros > Bregmaceros cantori. The sequence goes on along the minus strand of OMKY01251082.1, from coordinate 8,947 downwards.
TCTCGCCCTATTCAAATTCTTAGAAAAAAAAAAATCCTCACTTCTTGTCACAGCAACTTGTTTTTGAGCTTATAAGACCATGTCCACCTACCCAAATGTCAATGAAATATTTACAATAGATGTGTATCACATATATTAGGTTTTATACCATTTTGTTACATAAAATACTGTAATTCATCAGCTCACCATATGTGTGGCAATGAGTGGTGCATCAATTCTTCATAGTATGTCATGTCCTCATATCCGGTCATATCCTTCCATGGGGCCCAGAATTTTTGGGTTTATGATGAGGACTAGTTTTAAAGGATTTAAAGGAATTTAAATATCCATTAAATCCATAACCTGTGTTCTTATGCTATATATGTTTGTTCTGTGTCTTCTGGTGTGATTTCACCTGTTTTCTCTGTACTTAGGTCAACAAAATGTATTACGTTGAATCCTGTAGGACAAATTGAAAATAAATGTATTGTGTTATTGTATAAAGATTATATACAGTATATGTAACGGGGGTTGGAACAATAACTCAATACATGTCTATTTTGCACTTACTGACAATTACTTTCTGAATCTGCGGCACGTTTTGCAAACATTTTTTGCAAAACGTGTGGCATTATCAACATGGCATTATCGACATGTCCTTACACATGGATCATCAGAAGGCCGCGCAGAATGCTTTTCGTTTTGGGCGAGCTGTATGTGTGTGTGTGTCTGTAATGTATGTGTGTGTACCCCTGCTGATCTGCGTCCCACATCACCGATTTTATATTCTGTGAGTGAGCGGATCATGTCAACGGATATGAGGTGTCGTTTCTCGCGACATTAAGGTCATTTCTATATGGTAACCAACAGGGTGGTTGTTTAGTGTGTGCAGTGTAGTGTCCATCATACAGACACTGCATTTCTGCTTTTAAGGCTACTTTCTCGCTGCACACTTTCAGTGCACTGAAATTTAACAAAATGTTTTGACTAGTGCACTACACACTAAAACATTCTGCTTAAAGTGCACAATTGTGACATATCAGACACAGCGATAGACATTCGGCAGGCATGGCCCAACATTCCGAACTTGACCCTCAATCTCCTCAATGGTTTGATGACATTCTGTGTTGTCTTTGCAGTGCTTATACATGTTTATACCTGGGGGAACGCGTCCATCTTCTTGGAGGGCGTGAGGGTAGTGTTTAAAAGCGTCCCATTCCTTAGTTAGTCATCCTCAGTGGTGAGTAATGTACCCTGAGTGTTTTTTAATGTGTTGTTGAGCTTTACCCCAACATGTCTGAGAGATGTTTCATTGGTAACAAGAGCTCCATTAGTTTTATTTCTCCTGATGACCCCTTTTCCTGTTTTGGCCTATCATGGCTTTATTTCTTTTCGTCCCTTTCATCGCCCTATCTTATTACATTTTATTTTGGAACAGCACATTAGAGATTTTACATTATTTTGGTTGTTGCTTTCATTATAGGGTGGATTGCCCTAGTGTGGGCCAATTTTTGCAGCTTCCTAATGTGGAACAGTCAGTTGCCTAAGGTGGAACAGTGAAATGTGGTGTTGAACAGTTAAACTTAATGTTAGACACATTACCATAGTTTGCTGTCATCATAGTTTCGAGCCAGAGCCACTGGAGCTTAGGTGTCCCACATTAGGCACTGGCCCACATTAGAGCTATCCACTCTATTTGTTTGTGTTTGAGATAGGTTAAGATAAGGTTAAGATGGGTAAAAACAGCACTCCACAGTCATACAAAAATACCTTTACCTTTATAACAACAACCAAATATGATATCAATTAACCATATGGGTGATCAATGTGGAATCCTGTACAGTTAAAAATAGATAAACATATATTTTTTAAATGCAACTCTATTTGAAAACAGCTGTGGTAGAAGTTACGACAATGGGTTTCATGAGATTTCACAACTAATTGCTGTATTTTCCTCACCATTAGGTGAAACATCATTCAACAACATTCAACACCATTCAAGGTGCATCGGACTACAAGGTTCTTTAAGATAAAAAATAAGAAAGAAAGAGGGGGATCGAGAGAAGGAGAGACAGAGAGTGGGGGGGAGAGAAGCAAGATTGATAAATAGATTGATAGATAGAAAGAAAGAAAGAAAGAGAGAGGGAGATTGGTGCGAGAGAGAGAGAGAGAGAATGGAAGGTAGATAGAAGGAGATAGAGAAAGCGACGGGAGAGAAAAAAAGCAAGGTAAAGAGAGTGGGAGAGAGTGTCAGGAAGAGAGAGGCCTATGGATAGAGAGTGCATCACAGATTGAGGAAAAATGAGAGAGTAAGAGAGTAGAGATAAAGATTCAAAAATGTGTGTGAGAGAGAGAGAGAGAGAGAGAGAGACAGACAGAGAGACAGACAGACACAGAGACACAGAGACAGAGAGACAGAGAGAGAGGAAGAGATAGTGAGGAAGATGCATAGATGGAGAGAGCACAACACGGATGGAGGAAAAATATCTCAAGATTGAACAGATCAAGATTCATTCGTGTGTGTATGAGAGAGAGAGTGAGAGAGAGAGAGAGAGAGAGAGAGAGAGAGAGAGGGAGGAAGAGATGGTGAGGAAGAAGCATAGATGGAGAGAGCGCTACACAGATGGAGGAAAAACAGCTCAAGATTGAACAGATCAAGATTCAATCGTGTGTGTGTGTGTGTGTGTGTGTGTGTGTGTGTGTATAAGTGTGTGCGTCAAGGGGGGTTGTGTTTGTGGGCGTGTTTCGTTAGCTACGGATTTCTTTTTTTTAGGGATGTGGGACTGTGGGCATTCCAAGATGCGTCACACACTTTGTATGGTGTCATTAGCGTGTCCTCATGACACACGGACCACCTTGCATTGGGGACTGTTTTCTCCCTCTATTTCTTCTCAAAACGTGATAACATCATAACATACACGCAAGTGTGTTGTTCCTGCACGGTACCAGCAGTCTCTGTGTAAGACTGGGGGTAAATACATTTGAGGTGCTCCATAGAACAATTGTATGAACAAGTTTCAGTAGTACGGGCAGAGTAAGTGCTGTCCTCGAAAATTGCAAATTCACCTTTGCTATCTGGAGGCTGCGGTACATTAGCCCAACAGTTCTTATAAGTGCTTTTATGATTTGATCTTTTATAATTGCTTACATATTTGTTTTCACAATGGATTCTTTTATAAAGAATCCATTAATCCAATATGAAGTCACAGTTGTGACTTGTATGTTTTTTTTTGTTTTTTTTTACTATATATTCTTTCCTTTTCCCTATTTATGTCTGTGTCTGCTGTGATTCCTTGAAGTGTCTTTTCGTCTATATGGACACAGCATGAAAAAGAAACAACTATGAGTATATTCACGTAGAAATTATTGATGGGAATGATAGGAACATGAGATACTATTAATTAGAATGTGTTTTATTCATGTTGTATTTAAGACAACAGAAACCATTCCATTACGTTACGTATGGAGAGATTCCTGGTCCTAGACGGCAAAAGTCATGCCACCTTTTGTGTTCCCTGAAAAAAGTCTAGCCGGTAATATATTATTAAATAATGTGCTGTAGGTGGTGTCACTTGCAGGCGATCGGCAAAGAGTGGCTTCTGGATTGGTCCCCCCCCCTGTTCTTCAAACAATTGCCGCCCTGGGTCGACGCTTTTGGATAAAATCCCCAAGGTATGTAATATGCCAGGGTGGATCACAATCATCACGTGCCCTCTCACACACACTGCTGGATCCTCACCAGCTATACCATAATCCTAGTGGTGACGACGGCTCAACTCTAGTGTCTACTCTCTGTGTGTGGACCTCCAGACCTCTGCGGCGTCTGGGCCACCTACACCTCCAGGCTTTGATGATAGATGAGTGTTGTATTGACAACTTACTTACTTACTTAATGTATTGACAAAATATATGTCCTGAACCGTTTCAGAACGCCAAAATACCTTTTTTCTCATTATATTGTGTGATGTTACATTTACATATAGTTTATACATAATATATTTGGTGGACTTTCAAACTTCAGTGCAATAGGACCTCCTGGCGGCTTGAAAGTGGATGCACAACTGGAAACAGTCTCCCTGACATAGGATATGCTAGAATATATAGAGAACAGTATTAAGTGGTTTTGTGGATTTTTCTGTTCTGTTTCTGTTCCGGAGCAGATGAAGATTTTTTTTCCGTTTCCGTTTCCACTCCTCATAAAATTCAGCAAAATTCAGTTTGTTTTCGGTTTTCGTTTTGGTTCCTCGAACCAGTTCGAAGCCATGCTCTTGGGTCCACCTTGAATGCAACTAGCCACAAGTGTGGCTAACACGTGCACGAGATAAAACAAACCTTTCCATCCTTTTTTTGAAGCATGAAATGCCTCATCTGTGTTCCGCCCAATGCACCCATTCACCAGGTTACGTATTCCAGTCTTATCTCGGAGTGTCGCTGTCTCCAATCTCTCTCTTTCAGCCAGTAATTTGAAATCTACCTTCTCTGAGTCTGAAGGGTCAAAGTGCGATTGGAGCCCCTGAGATTCCATGACAGGGTGGACAATATGCCTGTTTCACCAAAAAAATAATAATCAACCTGGCGTGCACTTTGAGGCAGGTCACTGGCTGTTACCACAGCCTAGTCCATTCTATCATGGTTTTAGTGCAATATTTTATAATAGTTTATTTTTTCTTCCCCTTTTTTGTGACACTTCTGTGTAAAGGGCCGTCCACACCAGTGCAGAAATTTCCAAAATAACAAACACACATGTTCACACATTACTCTGTGCACACCAAAAAGCGAAAAGCCGCAATGAAAAACCAAAACAAAAAACTGTCTGTTTAGACAGCGAATTCCACACACGTTAAAGACGGTGCGACCAATCAGACAACGACTTTGCAGTGACATCAACAGCACTATCACCTGTCACCTTGAAGCAGCATCAGAATAGAAAACCCTATTAGCAGCAGTCATTTAATTGTTGAATAAAAATGGGCTTATTACAGCTTATTACGCTAGTTAGCTCCTGGATCAGGTGGTGAAACTCGCCCTGCTGTTGCCTTCACTGCGACCCAAAATTCTCTTTCTCTTATATTTTGTCCATGGCATAACAGCACACCCTCATCATCACTAGTGGAGGTATCCATCTTCATTTCCAAGTCGCACTCGCATAATGATAGTCGGAATAGAGCGAAATAGAACGTGGAAAATCTGAATCAAATTTCCGCTTTCATCTTTTTCGTGAATCCGCTTTCCACCCGGTGTGGACAGCCCTTAATGTTGTTGTTTTTTTCTTTCCCATCGTTCCTTCCTTTTTACTGAATCATATTTAAATACCTCATTTGCAAATAGCAAATAGTCCTTGTATCCATGTGTGAAGACAACTTCAGCGGGAAGTTCCGGCAAAATTGATGAGATGGCTCCCAGTGTCAGCCATATTGCAGTGTTTTCAACAATTCTATCACATTATTATTTATCCAGTGTGAGCAGCACCCCACCATCATTAAAAAGGGATGGTGAGGTGCTGTCAGGTGGTTAGGCGGAGCGCTGGAAAGCATGAATATGCCTCAATGGCGCGGTGAGTCCTTGGTTCGAATCTCATCACCGATGTATTTCCCGCATGTCTGCCCCCCATCTTCACCTGTTTCTGCTAACCCTAATAAATAAAGCTTGAATGGGCAGGAAAACACATTTTTTATATTACAGACCCAAATGATTTCACATGGATCTGTGCCCCACGCTCATGATTTAATCATTTGCACAAGCCATTCCATTTAATCAACCGCTATGCTAACAAAGGTACTACTGCTCGCCCGAGTGAGTGGATGCCCATTGCCTAATGTGGGCCATCTAAGATCCAGAGGCTCTGGGTCCTCCATAAATTAATGAATGTCAGTGAAACTATGATAAAGGAAAACTATGGTAATAGAGCCTGGCAAGCCAGACCCAATGCATCGTCCACGAATTGCACATCGCTAGACGCTGAATAGGGTCTGTTGCAGATCAATAGGAAAAACTGCGAAAAACGTTGAAAAAAACCATGTCAATCAAATGTTGTCATCCAGTCACCGTGCAGTAGGTGGGACAAACGGCGTGGAGGCGTGACAAGTATTTAAACCAGGCAATCCAATCACAGCGCAGTAGGCGTGGCGATCGAGGAGCTGACTGAGGAAGCGAAGACGAGGCTGATTGTCACGTCTATTATTAATTTCCATTGCGAGCGACATCGCAGCGACATCGAATGAGAACGAAATCAAGTGTATTATAGTCAATGAATGATATGAATCGTGTACGCGTGCGAGTGTGTGTTGAATTAAAGTGAGAGAAGTATTAACGGACTCTGGGAGAAGTTGGCCATGCAGCGCGGCAAATTTCCGTTCACTCTGCCGTCCCATCCATGCTAAGTTCTGAATGGGATCACACATGCAAAATGTCGACATCCATCCGAAAATGCCCAGTGCCATTCATTCCCGGGGTGAAAAAAAGCCTGCCGCGGTCAAAATTTAAGAGCTATTAAAACATGTTGACCATCAACCTGTGTTGTCGTTTTGTGAGATGTGAGAGTGACATGTAAATCGTCGGCATTCCCTGCAGAGTGTTACCTCGGCTGCACTGCCAGCGGGTCTTTATAGTCGTGACTGCACGGAGAACTCGCTTACAAGGGAACACGGCACCATGTTCGCGTATCCACGGAAGGGTCCGGACGCCCCCCCCCACCCCCTCCTCCCACACACACACACACACACATGCATTTTGTTTTATTTTATTTGGCTGCGCGAGTGTAGCGGTTAAGACAGCCCCATACGCTGTTCGCAATGAAATGCATTTTGTAACGACGCAATGTTCCAAACATGCTACTGAGACACACACCGACACACACATCGACACACACACACACACCGACACACACACCGACACACACACACAAATACGTTTTGTTTTATTTTATTTGTGGACAAAGCACCCGCCAGATGGCTGCGCAAGTGTAGCGGTTTAGACAGCCCCATACGCTGTTCGCAATGAAATGCATTTTGTAACGACGCGATGTTCCAAACATGCTACTGAGACACACACCGACACACACACACCGACACACACACAAATACATTTTGTTTTATTTTATTTGTGGACGAAGCACCCACTGGATGGTTGCGCAAGTGTAGCGGTTAAGACAGCCCCATACGCTGTTCGCAATGAAATGCATTTTGTAACGACGCGATGTTCCAAACATGCTACTGAGACACACACAGACACACACACGCCCGAGGCGTTGCGGGCTCGCTCCCACACCTCACGAACCAAACTCCGCCCCCGTCTTGCGTTGCCCATACCAACTCCGCCCACGTCCGCGCTGATTGGTTCGCATTTATGCGGGCGATGGATCAATGATCTTTCCCAGACCCTATTCAGCGTCTAGCGATGTGCAATTCGTGGACGGTGCATTGGGTCTGGCTTGCCAGGCTAATGGTAATATGTCTAATATTAAGTTCAACACTTCAACTCTTCATTTCACTGTTCCACCTTATGCAACGGACTGTCCCACATTAGGAAGCTGCCAAAAAATGCAAGCGTCTAGCGTTGTGCGATGCATGGGCGATGCGTCCATCATCCGGACCAATGGACTGACAGGGATACACAAGCATACCCATACACAGACATACACAGACACATACAAACACACACACACACACACATAGATAATTACACAGACACATACACACAGACAGAAGACAATTATCACATAACCCTTGCCTTTGGAGGGAAACCAGGGACAGGGATAACTGGTCAGGAAGGTCACAGGTCTCTGGTGCCCATGGCGTGACGCTGTGCATGTCCAGACATGTGAGTATCATGTGTAACAAGCCAAAAAAAACTGTCTTGCTCACATAGGCATCTGGGGCAGGGCTTGAAAACGAAATTATTTTTAAAACCGGGTTTAAAACGCCATTACATTCGCTTCCTCATTTGTCCACAAGATGGAGCCCCAGATGTATGGGGCTTGACGACTGACAGTGAAAATGGACGGAAATAGTCTCCCAGACATAGGATATGTCTGGAACGTTTGAAGAAATCTTTTTTCATTTCCGGTTGCGCTCCTTGTAAAATTCTGTAAAACTCTGTTTTCGGTTTTTGTTTTTGTTCCTTGAACCGGTTCGGAGCCGTGATCTGTGGATCTATGACTAGGAGGCCCCAAATAGTTTGTTGGTCAAATGTCCAGTTTGTGCCTTTTGGTATTCTAGAGGTCATATCAAAACAACATTGCTGGCACGTGTATCAGAGTATCAGAGTGTGACTGTGCATGTGACGTACTGTTTGTCATCATCCACAGCACTTATGGTGGAGAAGATTACATGTTTCGTGTCTGACGTTCACTCTGACCGGGGGCTGCCTCTCTGGTGAGATCAGAAGAGGTTGACAACATCATTTTGACAAAATCAAACAAAGCTCCTCAAAAGAAAGACCAAAAAGACCACCAGTCTTAAAGTCTGGTGCACCTTAAGTATAAATGAATTCTGTTTTATGTTAACTGAATACGTGGTGAATTTGTGTGGTTCACGTTGCTTTCAAATACAAAGAGTGACTGCTTGTCACTCTACCACCCGTTGGGGTAATGTAATGTAAGCCTGCAAATTAAAGTCTAAATGAATTTAGTTGACACTTGAGTATAAATACCTTATTTATGATGAACACGATTTTAAGTATTTCAAACCATCACACATTGTTGTCTCAGCAGCCCCAATGATTCCGTTCGGAGATGTTCAGGCCACATCTCTCTCCCCCTCTCTCTCTCTCTCTCTCCCTTTCTTTTCCCCTCTCTCACTCCCTCTTCTCTCTCTCCCTCTCTCTCTCTCTCTCTCTCTCTTTCTCCCTTTCTTTTCCCCTCTCTCACTCCCTCTTCTCTCTTCTCCCCTCTCCCCCCGCTCTCTCTCCCCCTCTTTCTCTCTCTCTCTCTCTCTATCCCTCTCTCTCTCTCTCTCCCTCCCCCCTCAGA
>OMKY01251080.1:0-14476 GCA_900302395.1 Bregmaceros cantori | reverse complement strand
GGTTTTTGTGAATAAACACCAACGAGTGAAATCCTTTGATCAAGTCCTTCCTTTTCAAGTGTAGGAAAGCCATCCGGTAAAATCACCCAATTTGTATTCGGCAGACCACCACCAAATATTTCAGAGAAATTCACCGATACAAAATGAAAAGCTGAGCTTGCGCCCAAAAAAAGAATAACTAAATATAACTGCAAGCAGTGATACGGGGCCAAGCAGGGCAAATCTATCAAAACGCTGTCCAGATATGAGCCACTGCTCAGAATTGCGGATGACTTGTACAAAGTTTCGTTCAAATCTGTCAAAACGCTGTCCAGATATGAGCTACTGCTCAGAAGTTACATAACGAAATGTAAATGAAATTTTGACCTGCTGGTGGAACTAGAGATTTTGAGCTGGGGTCTTGCAATTTGCTGTCATGTGATAATACATAGGCATGAAGGGGTGTGTACATTTGCAGAACATTCCGACAGGCGGCTGCCAAGATATGACCTGATGTTCTGTTTAGCGAGGTTTTTCCCAAATTTGATTGGCTCCCACGGCTGAAGAATTGTAGATATCAAAATTTGGTTCAAGGCTTTTTTGAGGCTCGATCCAGAGATGCTACATACCAAGTTTCAGAGTGATTTCTCAAAATTTGAGAGAGGAGTAGCATTTTAAGTGATTTGCACAAAATTACAAATGGCAGTGTATCTCTTCTGGCAGGATTGATGTCATGTAGTGTGTTGAATTCGGATTGATCTAAGAAATCCAGAGATACCAAGTTTTTGAAAACCGGCCAGACGGTTTGGAAGTTTCAGGCAGAAACGTATGTGAAATTATCTGCACATTTGGCCCATTGGTGGTGCTATAGAGTTAGGGCTGGAGACCTGGAAATTGCTGTGGGCAATGCTGAGCCTGACTAGAATGAGTGTGTCATATTTCAGCATTTTCCTATATAGGGTTCTATGGGCTGCCATAGGAATCCATTGGGAGTATAATAATAATAATAATGCCAAATTTGATTGGCTCTCACGGCTGAAAGATTGAAGATGTCAAAAATCGGAAAAATGCCTTTTATGAGGCTCGGTCCAGAGATGGTATATATCAAGTTTCAGAGTGATTGATCAAAATTTGAGAGAGGAGTAGCATTTTAAATGATTTACACATAATTCCAAATGGCAGGGAATCTATTTTTTGCGGGATGGATGTCATGTAGTGTGTTGAATTCTGTTTGATCTAAGGAATCCACAGATACCAAGTTTTTGAAAACCGGCCAGACGGTTCAGAAGTTACAGGCAGAAACGTATGCGAAATTATCTGCAAATTTGGCCCATTGGTGGCGCTATAGCAATGATAAGACTGACTAGAAAGTGTGTTCCTATTTTCAGAATTTTCCTATTTAGGGTTCTATGGGCTGCCATAGGAATCCATTCTTATTAGATACGATGTCACACTGACATTGGCCGACCAAGCAGTGAAGGCACATTGGTCGGCCAATGAGAGAAGTCCCCGATGGGCTGCCATAGGAATCCATTCGTATTAGGTATGATGTCACACTGACATTGGCCGACCAATCAGTGAAGGCAATTGGCCGGCCAATGAGAGAAGCCCGGGGACAGTCACTGTCCCTCTGCAAACTCACACTCTAGCTGGTAAAATTATTTCTAATCATTAAATACTCTATAGTGGACATGCATTTGATTTTGGCATGACTTCATTGGATGGGTTGGTTTAAGCTTCAAAAAACCAATATGCATATTAAAAGATTTAGAAAATCGGACATACTGCTCAGATGTTACATAGAGAAATGTAAATAAAACTTTGACCTGCTTGTGAAACAAGAACTTTTGAGCTGGGGTCTTGAAATTTGCTGTGATGTGTTAATACCTAGGCAGGAAGGAACCGGCCAGACGGTTCAGAAGTTACAGGCAGAAACGTATGTGAAATTATGTGCAACTTTGGCCCATTGGTGGCGCTATAGAGTTGGGGCTGGAGACCTGGAAATTGGTGTGGGCAATGCTGAGACTGACTAGAATGAGTGTGCCAATTTTCAGCATTTTCCTATATAGGGTTCTATGGGCTGCCATAGGAATCCATGCAGAGTATAATAAGAAAAGAGACAAAAATAATAGGTGCCTTCGCAGCTTCGCTGCTTGGGCCCTAATAATAATAATACATTTTATTTCTACCGGGCCTTACATCCCGTGGGATCTCAAGGCACTCCAAGCAATAAAAAAAACAAGATAAAACCAAAACAAAGTGAGAGACGGTGTAACATGAGCTAAAACATTGGTTAAGAGAAACAAAAATGCTAGAAAAATGTTTTGGAAAAAAGAAATGTTTTTAGTCCACTTTTAAAACTGCCAACAACTATGGAGCTCTCAGAGGAGCTGGCAGGGCGTTCCAGAGATCAGGCGCTACAGAGCAAAAGGCTGCAGTTCCATGAGTGCATTGATGGGTTAATAAACAGATCTTGTATTCAAGGCGTAGGGAGATGGGAAGCCAGTGTAGGGTTTGAAGAACGGGAGTGATGTGGTCATATTTACGCACTCTCATGAGGATCCTAGCAGCACTGTTTTGAAAGTATTGGGTTTTTTGAATATTCTTCCTATTGTCTCTGCCATGTCGTCCACAGACATCCCTTCGACCTCCGCAGCTGCCGGTCATCTGTGCCAATAACCGCAACAGGAAAAAGGCCAGTGCCCTGCCCTGAGTGAACGCCGACCTCAGGTAAGCAAAACACATGAGCTGCTTACTTGTACTGTCAAATGAGCAGAGGATCGCGTCGCACGAGGCTGAGCTGTGAGGGACCATGCGCTTAAGCCAAGCCTCACCGTCAGGCTTAGCAGTTAGACGGGAGAAGTAGATCAGAGAAATGCTGATCAGCTGTCGCAAAATGACCGTAAAGTGCAGTGGGGGACTGGAGGTATTATAGACTGGCATCACAATCCCTGGCTGTGTCCGAAATCGCCCCCTAACCCCCATATAGTGCACTATATGGGGCGCACACCATTTTGCAGGGGTGTCCAAATTCTCCATGTACCCTAGATAGTGCACTGAAAGTATCCCACAATGCACCGCGAAATGTAGTGAGCATCGGATGTACCCTAGACGGAGCAATATAACCCATAATGCATTGCGAGACGTTTTAAAAATGACCTAAACATTTTTAAAAATGCCGCGAAGGGAGTAAATAGCGACCGACCACGGCAAATAAATGCAAGTACTTTTGACTTTTTGTGATGATTTTTGAATTTTATAATTATATTTTTTATAATTATAATTCATAATAACTTTCAACGGCGCCGACTCTAGTGTCCGAAATCTCGGCAGTTGCTGTTGAGTGCACTATAAGTGAGTGCACTATATGGGGGATAGGGAGTAGGGGATAGGGAGCGATTTCGGACACAGCCCCTGTTAGAAATTGCAGTGCCGTCTTTTTAATACAAGCCGACTCATTCTGTCACCATTAGCATTCAGTTAACATGAAAAAAACACTAGCCTTGTACAGTGTTTTAAATGCACATAATCAATGAATATGGAGAAAACTAAATTAATTGTCGGAAGTAGTGCTCTCAAATCTTCCCTCAAAATAAGATTCAAAATTCTCTACATAGTCTTGTACCTGTGGCTTGGATGCAGCACCGTGAGATTACCTTCCCTCATGGTCATTTACTGCAGGTCCGCTAGTCGCCGCTCTGCCACCCCCCTTTCACACTAACGCTGTCAACAAAATGAAAAAAATGACGCCAGCGTCGAAAAAATTTTTGCCAAACAAAATGTTAAAACTTGTAATAATTTTAATTGAAAAACAGATCATCAAAATAAAATGTGCAGTATTGACCCAAGAGTTTAAGGTTAAAAAAGGGCGAGTCAATCATGTCCATTTTTTGGATAGTGAACGTTTTAAACCACATGTTGATGTGCTGATGCAATTTTGGCCACATGTGTGTCACTTGGGGCTGGCTTGGTGACTGGTCATTGTGACATCACCTACCAGGGAGTTCTGGTGTTGTAAGTAACGAAGTACAAATACTCAAGTACTGTACTTAAGTAAAAAGTACTTTTTTCTGCAATTACTTTTTACTTGTAGTGAGTAAATTTTTAACAAAAATATCTGTACTTCTACTCCTTACTTTTACCAAAACAGGCTTGTTACTTTTTTTTTTTTGCATTGACGGGGTAGGATAACGTCTATAATATTAGTCAGTAGGGGGCGCTGATGTACCGCGTACAGTCCCAGTTAATAAGTGGATTTCATTTGGTCCATAGATATAAGATAAATTAGGCTAGTTGTTCATTTATTCGAGCAATAACATTGACAAACTAACATTGAAAAAATGCATTTTACATACAATTTTATTTGTAGTACTATACTACTTTCAAAAATACTATATACTTTCAAAAATACTTTTTGAGTACATTTCTGAGCCTGTACTTTTTACTTTACTTGAGTAGCTATTTGGATCAGTACTTTGTAGTCTTACTCGAGTTGTTTTTTCACAAATGTATTTTACTCTTACTCAAGTAAGAAATCCCGGTACTTTTGCCATCTCTGCCTACGGGCTAGCCTCCCTCTCTGATCCGGTCCCTAATAAAGACATTGCAAGGAGCAATTTAGGTTTCCCGCCGTGCCTTCTTCCCCCACCTCACGGCGGTGCTTCCGACCTCTAAACTGGTGACCCTCCACTCGTTCTGGTTTTCGCCGGGACAGAGAACATGCAGCCGGGGGTCGAATCGGACCGGCCGACCCCCGGCTGGATTGTGCTCCGACGACCGAGAAGCGGCGGGCGTCTACATCCATGCACCTTGACCGGCGGACACCGACGAGTTGGTACCAGGTGGGCCGTCGCCAGAGATGGCAAAAGTACCGGGATTTCTTACTTGAGTAAGAGTAAAATACATTTGTAAAAAAACAACTTAAGACTACAAAGTACTGATCCAAATAGCTACTCAAGTAAAGTAAAAAGTACATGCTCTAAAATGTACTCAAAAGTATTTTTGAAAGTATAAAGTACAAAGTACTACAAATAAAATTGTATGTAAAATGCATTTTTTCTATGTTACTTTGTCAATGTTATTGTTTGAATGAATGACTAACAACCTAGACTAATTTAGCTTATATCTCGGGACTAAATGAAATCCACTTATTAACTGGGACTGTACTGTACGGTAATCAGCGCCCCCTACTGACTAATATTATAGACGTTATCCTACCCTGTCAATTCAAAAAAAAAAGTAACAAGCCTGTTTTGGTAATAGTAAGGAGTAGAAGTACAGATATTTAAAATGTACTCACTACATGTACAGAAATAAAAATGTACTCACTACAAGTAAAAAGTAATCGCAGAAGAAAGTACTTCTAAAAGTACAGATACTTGAACATTTTACTTAAGTACAGTACTTGAGTATTTGTACTTTGTTACTTGACATCTCTGGCCGTCGCAGCATCTATACTACGGAGTTACACCATCTCTACATGGAGCCTGGAGCAGCGACCCCGTTGCTAGGAGCAGCGGGAGGTGTTCCACCTCCGTTCCAGAAAAGGGCCGACACCGACCGTGTCGGCGCCACGGCTTACCCACGCGCATGGGCCGCCGGAAAGCGGATGGCAGAGCATCATCATCATCATCATCATCTCTACAACTGAGAATAACCAGCTATTCAAGGGGACCTCGAGCTGCGAGCCTCCGCTGTGGGGTGGACGACACCCCCCAGCAAGCCGATGTGAGTCTGATTAGACATTTTTTGTTCGTCAGGGGGTGATTGGAAATTCGCCTCGGTTCCCGACAGAGGTGTCCACACACGCGCGTTGGCACCGTGGACATTTCCTGCTGTTACGGCTCCGCACTGACATGCATTGCGCGTGCACCCAAGTTGGATCGGGCACCGCTCACGAGGCCTCACCCATGTGCTTCGCCCACGGAATGGGGTATAGGGGGCATGGCGGGTTTTTACCGACCGTGGACACGGCGCATGCAGCCACGCCGAACCGGGAGGCCGACCTTTCCCCACGGGTACGAGTCAGTTTTTTCCTTCATTATACGTCTAACAAAAAGACGGGGAGGGAGTTCCCAGCAGTGAATATATATATATATATATATATATATATGGTTTTTGTTTCCCTCATCCACCTGCCAGACGCTGCAGAGTGCTGCCGCGATTAAGTGGGGACAAACGGGACCCTCGCGAGGGGTTCAGCCACCGGCACACGTTGCGTCGGGACCCATTAGTGGTAAGTAAGCCAGTCCAATGGTAGCAGTGTTTTGTTATTTTTTTCCCCCTCTCTCTCCACCTGCCGGATTCTACTTTGTTACCGGGTATTAAGTATGGAAAAAGGGACCGCTTTACGCTCCGCTCCATTGCCACGCTGCTATGCGTCAGAGAGCGAGTCGTATACGGACATTCAACTGGTACGAGGACAATCGACATTTCACGTGTCAAAACGCGGACGTGAATGGTTGGTAGCTAAGGACTTCGCACCCTACCGACGTTCAGCTGCCGGTCAGCCCAGTGTGGGCAATTGCAAAGGACGGACGCACAGCGTACCGGCGCCACCTACGTAAGACAGTTCGGCTGCGTGTTCTGCGTGTCCGCAGAATGGGTTATAATTCTCACACATGAATTGACTTTCCACGGTATCTGGTTCTGGTGTTGTATATATGGAGCTGCCTACGGGCTAGCCTCCCTCTTTGTGATCTGGTCCCAAATAAAGACATCGCAAGAGGCCAAGTTAGAGGTTTCCCGTCGTGCCTTCTTCGGCCACCTCATGGCGGTGCTTCCGATCTCTAAAGCGCTGTATAAATGTGTTTTTCCATGTTTTTATTTTTTTCACGTTTTATGTTTTATTAGATAGGATTAGTCGGAAACTGGGTTGAAGAGATCGGGGGTAGACATCGCAGACAAGCCGACGAGGGGAGGGGAACTCGAGCCACTGTGGATGCTGCGGTGGACACAGCAGCATTAACATGAATGGGGGCGGATTAGGTAAGCCACTATAAAAACAGTCAATCCCTGGCAACAGATTGTAAATTCAACATCCGACTAACGCCACTTCAGAACAGCATGTTAAAGCCACATTGAGTATCTCTATAAACAGCTGGACAATGCCAGGCAACGTTTGTTTGACTGATCAGACTGAAAACTTGAATGCCTACATGACTCGGGTTTACACCCTATGTTCTGAAATCCCTATGTTCACAAAAGTTATGGGGCGTTTAGTCACAGTAGTCGTTTAGACACTGTAGAGTTAAGGTTAACCCCTAATTGTTACAAGTCTCGGTGGTAGTCGTTTTACAACTACCATTGAACATGCAAGATAGGAGTTGGGATGTGTGGATGCATGTTAAAGGTGCATGCTTGGTGGAACTGGATACAATGCCAACTGGGCGTTAAGCCCAAGGAGAGTATTGTGGAACTCTCACAATACGCCAGAGATACTGGCCGTATAACGTAAGGATAGGACTCTTGAGAATGATTTAGCTCTAGACAGACGAACTGTAGATGCGACTCTGAGAGAACCAGCTAGCCTCATACACACAGATGGTATTCGTACGAGTGTATTTGTGGCTCGAGTCGGGCACAACTCGACGAGTGTGATAATCATTGGTAACTGGCCCCGAAGGGACTACGGAGCGTTCGCTGCTAGAGAGCTACGCACGAACAGGCGGGAGTGGAAGATCGTATTTCCACATAAACTCCCGCCTGCCGGCCGAAACCCATAACCGCATGGGTAGAGGCGGAGTGATTTAACTAAAGGGAAGTTAAAATGATACTCAGCCTCTTGGTATCCAAGTCAATGCCAGCAGGCCGGACGGAAGCGAGCCTGCTGGTTAAATAGTGGAAGTCACAATTGCTAAACATTAGCATTAGCAGTACTTCTTCGTAACTTCCGCCTGAGACGGCGCCCAGCGCCTTAAGTACCTAGCGCCCTCTAGCCGCAAGTCTCAGGCAATGGAGTGTGGCACCGGAGCGCCACCTGTGACACTAATCTAACCACAACACCTACTAACCCCTCCCCTTACCTTCGAGTAGTACAAAAATGAGAAATCATTCAAGTCGATAACATCATTTGTTGGCCAGCTCATCGTACTTAGTATGCATAGCAGAATGCTGCAGGTTGTGAGACCTACATCATCCAAATCGTTTGGCTCCAATTCGCCTTTTCAGAATCATAGCTGTTGTAAGGTAGAACAGGTTGTTAGAGCATATTGTTTTGGAACAAAGCACCAGTTTGATGCATCACCAAACAGAATCGTCCGATTGACACGCAGGCTTAAATAGTAGAGTTTAGCATGCCGCTAACAG
This sequence comes from Bregmaceros cantori, assembly GCA_900302395.1. Taxonomy (NCBI): domain Eukaryota; kingdom Metazoa; phylum Chordata; class Actinopteri; order Gadiformes; family Bregmacerotidae; genus Bregmaceros; species Bregmaceros cantori. The sequence continues at coordinate 6,190 of OMKY01251080.1, read as the reverse complement.
CTGCGCTGGGTTTGGAGAAACACACTTCAGTGGCAATTACGACATCCCGCAGAACAGGTAGGCCAAGCCCTCGCAGCTGCATATGAATTAGAAACCTGCGTGCAAATGTAAATTGCTGACTGTCACACAATGTTGCCGGAGGCCTTGCTATGTGTAATGTGTTACGAAACATACGATTCAATAGTGTAGTTTTGGAGGACTCAGAACGAGACAAGAAAAGGAGGGTTAAAGATCCTTTAATAATACTAGTAAATTATACGTTTGGCCTTCATGGCAAGTGCTGACATATTAACATTTGCTATCTAAGCACAGTTCAAGTGTCCTTGGAGTCGCCGTCGGACGCAGTACACATCTCAATGTCTTGAATGTCTTGGTTCACTGGGGCAGAGTCGGGTGCCGGTGTATAGTCCTAGAGGTCAGGCTGATACAGTCTATGGGCTGAACCAAATCTTCAGGACCACGTCAGGATGGAAGACAGCTGATGACGGCTGATGACGAGGTTCAGGTGCGGCGGATGGGCAAGTCACAGACAACGCTCCTCCTGCTGCTTGCGATGTGCGGTCCGTGGACGATGTGCTCTTTGTCCACTGACCTGCAACACTGCTGCCAAATTAATTTGTCCTCAATGTAAGTTACCTGACAATGCTACAGCAGAATATTTTTTATTCTTTAATTACTTCCTTATTACTTTCTTTTTTTAAATAATGCTGCTAGGTAACATTTTTAGGTAACACTTATACTTACAATGCAGTCACTTCCAGCGAATATTTATGTGATTCCTTATATAGGCTTGGACCGGAACATCATGTCTAGGATATTTTCCACCTTTACAACCAAAGTCGTTCAACACCGATTTGGAAATTGGAAAGTGGTCACCATCTCGTAAAATGTGCATCAGTTATTACGACAAAACACCAACTAATTTGCATATATCCAAAACCTCCCATAGCTCCAACCGTTCAACTCCTGTCTTGACATGATTTTCACAAATGTGGTGCAAGATTGCTTTGACCTCAGGGCATTTGAGACATAAGCCGATCATAGAGCAAGAAGGAACCGTTCCTTGAAATTTCAGTTCTGTCACTCTTAAAGCGAGAGCGGATGATGTTACAACATATCTGTCTCAGTGTGTGTGTGCCCCTGCCCCTGTGCAACTCTATAATCCAATGAAGAGTTCCTCGAGGCACAACTCATCACCTGCCCTACCCAAATTACACAAATCTACAATGAATGAATGAATGAATGAATGAATTTTATTTTAGGACAGACAGTACAGAGCCATTAGACATTTCAACATGAGACATGCGACATGAAAAGATGGTTGTACATGACAGGCTCAGCAGAAATAGTATTTCACCCGGATGTCCGTGGAGGGAGTATACAAATGTAACCCAAGCCTTGTGGGTCATTCTGCCTCCCAAACACCCGGGACTCTGCGTTGTGTTTAGTGATGATTGGCGGGTGGGATATGAAGGAGAGTCGGACACACTGGCTGGTGATGATCGCGGTTGAGACCTTCTTTATTGTAGTTTGGTGTCACCTTCCCGAGCACAAGGGGAAGACTCAGTTTATATATCTCTAAACATATAATGAAAGCATTTCAATTGTACAGGTTTTAGAAACTGAAACAACATTATAAAAGTAAAATATAAAAACATAGTTCCAAAGTTTGAGTAAGAAACAATACAAAATGCAGTTAGAAAGACATCCAACATATTAAACAATGGAGAAACACTTCCCTACATACAATCCATTAAGCAAAGTGAATCAAAATTATATTTAACTAAGTTATTAGCAAAAAAGTAGAGAGCCAATGGAAATGGTCCTTACCTTCCCAAGGACAAGGGGAAGACTAAAGTTCAAAATGGTGGCCGCTTAGCCTGGCCACTCCCAACTACGGTATCTGCCAGAGGACAAAATGCCTTAGGCAAACTCACTGATGCTCTCTGATGGTGGACTTAAGTCACTACCTTACACAAATATACAAGTATCACTGGTTAAAACATACTTAAAAAATATACATGCATGTCTGGTAAGAGCCTAGTAGGTGATAGTAGGTTAAATCGAGGTGCACGCTATCAGTGCTGGGGTTGTGGCCTTGGTTAGGGGGTTCATTTAATTCTTTTTTAAAAACTGTATAATGCGTAAGCGGAGCTGGTGTGTGTGGGGGGGTGGGGTAAGGTTAGACGTTCAGTGTCGGCATATTTGTTTTCTTAGCAGTAGCTGTTTGATTGCATCCAAGAAGCTCCTAAGATTCATAGTTTTAACATCATATGGCAGATTGTTGCATAGTTTTATACCGGCGAAAGAAAGCAAGCTCTGTCCGAAGGTCGTGGTTTTTGTGGGTGGAGAGAGTGGGTGGACTCGGAGCAGCTCGGTCCCGACCCCACGAGTCTGATTCGAGTCCGAGTCGAGTCCGAGTCTTTAGGGGTCGAGTCCGAGTCTTTAGGGTACGAGCCCAAGTCGAGTCTCGAGTCATTTTTAAAGATGGTATTGGTGCCATACATTCCAGGGGGAACTTTTTTGTTGGTGCACTTGCCTACCGGATGAGCCAGAAGTAAACAACCCATTCATTCCTTCGGGATCAAGATATCACAAGATATTCGGTGGCGGTAGGCAGAATATGATTATCCATCTGGCAGAGCGACAGGCAATAGTGACTCACCTTTCTTTATGCTTGGTTGTGAAGTGACGGAGGAAGTTGGACGTTGTGGAACCTACTTCGTTAATACACTTCCCACAGCGTTAAGAGTTGGCTTTTTGTTCCGCACCATTTTGTGTAAAGCCTGTATAGTGATTGGATAATGGATTATGAAGGGCAAGTTGAAGTTTGTGGACGATGGTGGAATAGCAGCAGTACTTTCGAGGCTTGCTGTGCCTGTTGCTGGAGAACCTGCGCTGGTCACTGCCATGATGGGCCGAGGTAGGTGAGTTGTTTAAGGGCACTTATATATAGTCCGTCAATTTTCCCCTCCAAAGTTAGAGTTGCTTCTTTTATTTCTCTCACCGGTTCCATGATTTGTTAAAAGTGCTCAGTTGTCTGCCGTGTCTGTTCCACCATCTGCTCAGAGAGGCGCTCCAACATGGTGGCCTCAATCCTCGCCGGGGACGCCATTGTAGCTTTGTTAGCCGCGGGGTTAGCTGCAATGCTTTCGGGGAACCTGAGGAGGCTCTGCCTGGCTCTCCGCCGCATAGCCGTTCCCATATTGACGCAAAATGGTGTGTGTGGAATATCCACTAATCACTCACGTTTGCATGAAGATATAAAAAAGGGTTAAAATCGTCACATTTGAGGGATCCGGAGTACCGTGAAACCTCTACATGGCAAGCGGAACCGTACAAATCACAGGACCTGTATTATTATTTTATGAAATTATTACCGTAGCACTGCCTTATGTATAAGACACACCCTTAGCTCCATATTTGGAAGCCGGTGTCCCCGACCTCCCTGGACTGCCCCAGACATCCGGGTACTTTTACATCATTGCAGAGGCCATAACCCCTATACCGGCAGAACAAACCCTGTCCGTTCACAGCAATGGGATGACGTCACGTTAATATACAGTCAGGGATGGCAAAGTACCCAAATGTCTTACTTAAGTAAGAGTAAAATACATTTGTGAAAAAAACAACTCGAGGATGACTACAAAGGACTTATCCAAATATCTACTCGAGTAGAGTTAAAAGTACATGCTCAGAAATGTACTCAAAAAGTATTTTTGAAAGTAAAAAGTATAAGCTCTAAAATGTACTCAAAATGCATTTTGTCAGTTTGTCAATGTTATTATTTGAATAAATGACTAACAACCTAGCCTAATTTAGCTTATATCTCAGGACTAAATGAAAACCACTTATTAACTTAATAACTGGGACTGTACTCGGTGCATCAGCGCCCCCTACTTGCTCATATTATGCATGTTATCGTACCCTGTCAATGTGCAAAAAAAAGAAAAAGTAACAAGTCTGTTTTGGTAGAAGTAAGGAGTAGAAGTACAGATATTTTTGTTAAAAATTTACTCAGAACAAGTAAAAAGTAATCACAGAAATAAGTACTTCTAAAAGTACAGATACTTCAAAATTTTACTTAAGTACAGTACTTAAGTATTTGTACTTCGTTACTTGCCATCTCTGTATACAGTCTATGATTTATGTAAATCATGGGTGCAGCAAATACATAAGATTAAATGACAATTAAAAAAAAATAATATGAAGAAATCCACCAAACTATTTTAGTGTAAATGAGTATTAGTTTGTCTCAGTAAATAACATAATTCGTATTATATATATTAAGTATTGTATACTCTGCAACTAATTGACGTTATCGCTAGTCGCTACACATATACATATATATGGCTCAAAGACGTTTGATGCATTTGAGTGGTCAATGTAAAAAAAAGATATATTTTCCCATTTCCAAAATATTTGGAATGTATTGTACACATATATGTATTTTAAAACTTAAATAGGCCTTTACAAAGTAATTTGGGGTGACTGTAATTTATCCTAGAATTAATGGATTCCCTTAACATAATGTTAAGAGTGAGCCCATGTAAAAGGAGTGCATTAGAAATACATGTCATAGTTTTACACTTTTTTTTTTTTTCTAATTAATTAATTTATTATTTATTTATATGGGGGTGGGGGAGGGCATAGTTTAATTATGGTTAATATTCTCCCAGCCTGGGTGTGTTCTGATGGGAGAGACAGCCCATTATCATGTTCTACTTCCCCTCAGGTATATATTGTGGTAAGTTGTTGCATGTCGTGCATTCCCAGCTCATTCTTGTCCCGACACGTTCCTCTTCCAAGACGCACGGAAAACCTGCTCTAGATCGGGCTCCAGGTAAATCCATCACCGTTATCCTTTTGGAGACTTGCCCTAGCATAGAGCTGCCCAAAGTAGCACAACATTGTGTGTGTGATGAGGCAATCATTGATTTATTTGCTCTAATATTTGTATTTTTAGTGTGTATGTGTGTATTCAACTCCTTAATAAATCGGTGGTGTATAATCCTATTAATAAAATTAATAATTACAACCTCCATGCGAATTCCCAACCCAAAAAAAAAATGCTAGCTTCATATTATGTTTATTATGTTGTATTATATGTTATTACAGTTTTGTCCCACGCGCTGTGATGCTCCTGAACTTCTAACTCCTGATCTACTGAACTTTACCTGTTGATCTCTCCGAGAGGGTTGTTTTGTGCCAAACTAAAATTCCATATGTGTATGACTGTCATATATATGCAATATAGTGAATTAAACTGAACCTTGAATTATGCTTACAAGACACCGCTATGACAAAAAGAGACATAAGTCATTTGGAGTTCTGTGATTAGTGTTAGCTCTAATTTTGGTTAATCCAAGCACTGTCTTGTTAGACGTATTGTGTTATTGCAGAGTAAACGAAAAAAAAAAAAAAAGTAAGCACGCAGTGGGTGCAGAACTTTTAGCCAACCGGAGTCCGGAGCAGTCTGAGGATTCGGGGATTGCGTGTGTATATTCTGCGACTCTGAGCAACATCTATGCTCCCATGAAGGTATACGGTGCTCACATGCTAAAGGCTGTAGATGGACACCTATTTGCGTGTAAAACGAGCAATAATGGGGACATGGAACCTGAGCGCTGGCCGAGTGAGCACGGGCACACGCATCCTGCTCCGTCTCTCAGCACGGGAAAGCACGGCGTCGACACGCCCATTTAACGGGGCAAACCATCGACGCACCACGCAGGGTGGGGGGGGTGGACATTATAACATGTATATGACGCCGCGCGGCAAGAAATCACAGATGATTTTACGTTGAATTTGAATAAAGACATGTATGAAGACACATATGAAGATATATTATTAGAACACACCCCATCAATGTATTTTTTTTGTATTAAAAAATATAGGTGGCGGATCAGCCCAAATCGGTCCCGGAACGCAGGGGGGTCAAAATGAGGAGGTGGGGGATCATGTTCTAGCTCAAATTAACCCCTGAATATAACTAAAAGCTAGCTAAAGTCCGATCTGAGGATCGGATCGGTGCACCGCTAGTATCTCAGTTAACCCGAAGATAAAGCTGAACACCACGGTGGGTGTGGAACTCCGTGTTACGAGGATGTGATCTGGTGTTTATTGCAGGTGGGCGGTGATCATGTAGAATCATGTTACCAACCAGGATGGGGGTGAGCCTGAACCGCGA
>OMKY01251073.1:0-10320 GCA_900302395.1 Bregmaceros cantori | reverse complement strand
CGTTACTTTTTTTTTTGCATTGACGGGGTAGGATAACATCTATAATATTAGTCAGTAGGGGGCGCTGATGTACCGAGTACAGTCCCAGTTAATAAGTGGATTTCATTTAGTCCCGAGATATAAGATAAATTAGGCTAGTTGTTAATTTATTCAAGCAATAACATTGACAAACTAACATTGAAAATATGCATTTTACATACAATTTTATTTGTAGTACTTTGTACTTTATACTTTCAAAAATACTTTTGAGTCCATTTTAGAGCATGTACTTTTTACTTTCAAAAATACTTTGTGAGTACTTTTCTGAGCCTGTACTTTTTACTTTACTTGAGTAGCTATTTGGATCAGTACTTTGTAGTCTTACTCAAGTTGTTTTTTTACAAATGTATTTTACTCTTACTCAAGTAAGAAATCCCGGTACTTTTGCCATCTCTGGTCAGCAATCTGCAAAAGTCCCAGTATGAATTTCATTTGTATGTATTTCTACTTCTTCTACAGAGACATTTTTAGACTGAAAACACACGTAAACCCACTTGTTTGTCTGCAAAGTAGTGATCTTTGTGTTTACAAGCTGGTATTTTTAGATATAATTAGGTGAACCTTCAAACGGTATGCTGACACTACAAGGGTTGAGGCGCATTCTGAAGGCAATGCTTTCAAATAATTTGAATGCTTTTGAATGCAGATGGGCACGGGTAGGCTGAATCGACAAATTAGTTTTTTTTTTAATACTCCTCTTCATTCAGATGCCTTTATTTTCAGTTTACTCTTGGCCTGTACGTTGGAATTAAACACAAACCGTGTCGGCGGATGCAAAACCCATTACGGGTGTTATTCGGGGGTTACAATTAATCTAACTGTCAGCACATCTTCAAAGTAGACTAAACATAATAAATGCTGGTGCAATTTTGCTTTTGGCTGTGGAGCTATGTGCTGCCGTTATTCGCCCGAGAGGTGCCTTGTGGAGCCACTTGGTGGACAAAAGTGGTATTGCACCCGTCTATTTTAATGTGTAATGAAAGCAAGCACACGTCCGGTGTCATTCAGTTCGCTGTGTTTTTGGCAATTTTTCAACATGTATATTCGGTGGGAACACACACCTACAGGGTTATTGAGAACGGATGGTGGTAACTTGTGGTTACCACCATCCGTAAACCACATAACTTGTGGTTTGCTATTTGACACCCAAATGCTCTCGTGCGGCTCTTTGACCCACAAACGCATGATTTAATAATCAGTGCAACTCGTTCCATTTTCTCATTCTTTTTGGAATTGGATTTTGACTGTATTTCATCAATATTTATACAAAATTATGAACGGAGGGAGTGGTGTGATGTGTAACTGGTCACAGAGCGACACCTAGTGGTCGGATTTTGAACTGCCGTGCGTTTTTTTTTTGTGTTTTGTGTGCTCGGACTTCGGTCCAGCACCAGAGTTGGCATAGGCAACAATAAGGCACCGGAAGTGACCTGCAGAAGCGCAGGACAAAATGACTCCCCCCAGTGTTTCACACGTAAACTCGTCTATAGGGCTTATTTGGCACCGATCTAGTTAACCTTCTTACATATGTGAGCCTCCATTCTTGGACTCCAAATGAAGTAAGGGGGAATCCGACCTTAAATGTATTCATGTATCACTAGCAGATGAAGTACTTGGGTGTATGATAAATGTGCCTTCATTGCTTAGTGGGAGTGTATTGTGTGTTTAACAGGTGGGACATGTTTTATACGTGTGTTTAATGTTCTGTTTTGTGTTCTATTTTCTGGCCGTGTGTGATAAGTGAGCAGGTGGCTATAGGTTAGCGCTCTCGCCCGAGCCGATTAAGACGCAGCGGCCGCTAAATCTCCAGGAGCAGCATTCCCCTGATTCTTAGTGGGCTAACATATTCAGCTCCCTTCTTGGTAACTAATGGCTTTCGCTTTTCAATTGTAAAACTGGCCGACGCCTTTAATTTAAGAATGGATTCCCTGTCGCCCGCAATCCCAGGAGAGGCTGAAATACTGTAATTGCCCGCTCGCGCGATTTGCCAGGAAACAATATTTTCGCACCGACGAGTCCCCCAAGGGCCATAATTATTTGTTCAAGGCTTTATTTAGTATAGCTTTGCACCGTCGACGTACTGCACAATAGCGTCGGCTGCCTTGAATATCCTCTTTGTGATATGATAATGCAATACCAAGTACGGGGTTATTTTATAGACGAGTTTATGCGCTAAAAACAGGTCACTGTCATTTTGTCCCGCCGTATCTGTATAGACGAGTTTACGTGCGAAACACTGGGGGGAGTCATTTTGTCCCGCCGTTCTTAAGGTCACTTCCGGTGCCTTATTGTTGCCTATGCCAACTCTGGTACTGGACCGATGTCCGAGCACACAAAACACACAAAACGCGCGCCAGTTCAAAATCCGACCACTAGGTGTCGCTCTGTGACCAGTTACACATCACACCACTCACTCCTTTCATAATTTTGTATAAATATTGATGAAATACAGTCAAAATCTCACCGAGTGGTCACATGTCCTTCTGGACCAATAGGCTGGCTGCTTCTACTAGTTATTCCAAAAGGAATGAGAAAATGGCACAAGTTGCACTGATTATTTAATCATGCGTTTGTGGGTCACAGATCCGCACGGGAGCATTTGGGTGTTGAATAGCATACCACAAGTTACCACAATCCGTTTTAAATAACCCTGTAGGTGTGTGTTCAGACCGAATATACATGTTGAAAAATAGCCAAAAACACAGCGAACCGAATGACAACGGACGTGATGTTCAGACACCGGAAGTACCCCCCAAACTCGTCTATTGCAGCCTGTTTAAAGTTGTCATAGTGGACAGAAGTGGCTGAATTTGTCACACAAAATGCTTACTACAGCTCGCTCTGTGACAAATTACCCATTATCCACCCAGCTTCGCTCATAGTTTTGCAAAATGTGTTGGAATACTGAGGAAATACGGCTTCAAGTCATTCACCAATGTAATCACATGTTCTTCTGGACCAATGGGATTGCTGCATTCACTCGTAAGTCTAGTAAATGGATGGTATACATATACAATAGATTTTTTCTTATCAATGGACAATCGCATGTGTCTCGTTGTACACTGATATCTGATACACCGGCATGTACACATTTTTAGATGGATTCAGGAAATACGTTGGTGGGAAGGATCGATCCTACGACTCAACGCGCATCTTTTCAGTGCCCTGCCTAATCGACTGATCCCCCGCGCACCTATGTTTTTATTTTCGGTGTGAAGCACAATTTTTACATTTTATTCACTGAGTTAGATTGAAAGTGGGATGAGAGAGATCGGTGAAGACATCGCAGAAAGATCCGCAAGGGGAGGAGTACTTGCGACGCTGCCTGTGAACTGTGAACAAAGTCACAGGCACCGTACGTGTGCTGGGTGCGGGTGTCTTACCGACTGTGCCACTGAGCCATGACAAAGTATGGTATTACAGTGAAATCCGCTTATAGTGATCGCAGATAAAACAATCAACCGCTTATATTGATCAAAAGGTTCAGGACGGAATCATTCCTATACAAATGGTTAACAATTTGGTCATAGTTATCAAGAAATCTGCTTATAGTGATCATTTTTGGCCACCTCCAATGACCTTTATTTAAAACAATCAAACAAACAGCAAAACGATACAAATAATGGCTGGATTGTTCTCAGTGCGTGCCGACCGTGTGGCATCGTCGGGCATAAAAAAAAACTAACTGTGTTAACTCGGTTGTAGTACTAAACCGCTCATAGTAATCAAACTCTGTACAAACGTGATCACTATAAGGGAATTCCACTGTATTTCATGAAGAAAGTGCACACCAATAGTTCTGAGGACATTTCTATGTTCCCCCGAGTTTCCCAACACGGTCCTTCTCCCCTCATCAGTTTTTTTTCCATGTTTCTTTCCCTTTCGTTTTGCATTAAAGCGTCATATTCCACCCGGAACACGCCGTGTTCCGGGCTTCTTAATACTCTCCTTCGAGAAACAAAAGAAGGCAGGCAGGCGCGGCTGTCGTTGGAGAAACCCATTGCTTCTCCCGCAGAGTTATTATATTTTCACAGCGTGTCAAAACAAAAGCAAAAACAATTTTCACTGCTGTCAGGGAGGCACGCACGCCGCCGCCCGACGTGATCCGCCGGGAGCGAGATGAGTCTGGGCGGTCGGGTGCCGACGCCGCCAGGCTCGCGTCTCCTCGGGAGCGAGCGAATGTCTTCACGGACGCTAATAAGACCCATTTTCTTCCTCTCATGCTGAGAGGACGAGCAGAGATGTAGGGCGCGACCTCAGCGAGGTGACGGCCTACACCAGTCTATGGGGGCGCGGCTGGATGGTCGATCCCCCGGAGTTCACAGTGCGGTCGCTAGTCTGTGTGCACGCGTGTGCGCACGTGTGCACGTTTGTGTGTGTGTGTGGATATCTTGCGTTTGAGAATGCTTCAATAGCAATGCGTTCTTTCCTCGTGAACGCTCAAGTTCAACTCAGCCCAGCTGTATACTGATGCAAAAGCTCAGATAAGGTGTCCACATAGTGGGAATGACCAGGTTTGACAGGGGAATATGTCTAGAGGATTAATTATTAAACTATAGTGGACAGAAACTAGGTATCGAACATTGCTGCTAAGCTAAGAGCTATGAGATAGGAGCGGGGCACATGCCGGAATACATAAGTCTGGAAGTATCCCACTTTTATAGCCGATGGTACATCGGCTATATTAAAGCTTGTAGGATCAGCTTAGATCACAGCACATGCAGCGCCGTGAGATCGTTTCCCCTCACAGGTCATATATGGTACATCCACTTGTACCCACTCTCCCATCCCCCTTCACACTAACACTGTCAATAAAATAAGAAAATTTAGCTTGCACTGAAAAAAACAACTAAAACAGAAGTAAAACAATAAATAACCAAATAAACAAATGTATAATACTATGTATAACGAGGAAACGTATGGTATTTAACTTTGCATGACTTGGTTGGTAAATAACGAGGGGGATCAGTGACAGTCTGTGGCTTATTTGAATAGCCCCCCGATCCACGTTATACTAGCCTTCATATTTTATAGGCGTAGGCACTTGCTATTCATAATGTATAATTCATGTTGTTGGAGAGCTGCTCCGCCACTGATAACAGCCTTTAGGCAACCATTACGGCTAATAAAGCCGCATGGATGTGCCTTCCATTGTCTTCTTCTCCATTCTAACCACGTCACGGAACGGTTGCCGTTTTTGGTGTCTGATCTTTCCGAAGGGTTTGCAAGCAGCGACGAGTGATATCCCCGAAATGCAGAGAGTTGGGAATGGTTGTGGTTTTGTGTGGCCATCGCCGACCTGCTCTGTATCACAATACACATTTTTGTACTTGTTGGTTCACTGACTTGTGATGTCATGTAGCAGCTGAGAGACTGTGGGAAAACAGTGCATTGGGCGTGCATTGGTCAATATATGAACAAGAACAGTCTATGTACAGGGACAGTCTATGGAAACAGAAATGCTACGATGCATGGGCGAAGAGTAAGTGTGGGTTTATTGATGCTTGTAGCGCGTTTCAGGGATATACCTTTAGCCGTCGGCACCGTCTGCATACCTGTTGCTGTCCAGCAACAGATCTGTTGCTGGACTCATGAAGGTGAATGTGTAGTGCAGCTTGTGATGCTGTGGGTATATAGAGAATGGCTGCAGAGGCTGTCTCATAATGATGCTTGGAAAGAGGGCAGGGGTGAGACTCGAAACAGACTCTGCCCTGATTTTTCTGCCAGTTTTGCCTCGGAGCAAAAATACTGAACAATTTCAACACACTTGCCGACCGCTGCTGCTAACACAGCCCCACTCATGGTCTTGCGTGTGTGATCATAGCACATGCAGCGCTGTGAGATTGCTTCCCCTCGTGGTCATGTATGGGGAATGAGATCGTGACGTGAGGCGAGGAAGCCTGCTGCCATTCCAGTTGGAGCGCGCCGCTGCTCTTTTGCCTTGTGACACGCGGAAGCGTGCACGCATGTTCACAATTCATGCACAAAAACTGATTCAGGAGTGTTCATGCACAACAGCTGACATAGGAACTAGGCTTACGGTGTGTTGGCCCGTGTGGGTGGTGGTGTCCAGAGGTTTTTGGTTTCAGTGTGGTAGGACCAGGATTAGGTCAAAAGGTTCCGGTGCTCGTCTCTATTGGAGGAGTGGGTCTCGGTGACTGGCTCATGGGGGTCAAGGTGACCAAGAATTGAGGTGTGTCTATCCATAGGTTAACTGGGTCTATTTAGGCTAGGGGCCCCCCCTCCGACACTTATGGCATGGATTCAGACAGTCGTCGGCCCGTGCAAATACCCCGGGGTGTCAACAACCGTGGCGGATGCGAGGGCTGACAAACTGGACCTATGTATCGGGAGGGTTAGGTTCTGAGCCCTTGACTTAGTTCTAGTCATGACGCTTGTCACGTTCGCTGGATGCCCCAAGGGAAATCTTAAAATACAACACACATATCAACACACAGCGAAGCAGCCCACATTGCCCCGCCGCTGGGCGCGGTCGTGCACGCGTAGAGAATCCAGACCGTGGTGTACACGCACACGTATACGCGTGCACGACTCTGCCCAGCAGCGGGGCATGCACACGTATGTGCTTATCAGCGCTTATCTTCGCTGTGCGTGTTGATGTGTGAGTGTGTGTGTGTGTGCGGCGGGATTTGCGAGGTCTCTGTAACGAGGATGAACTTGAATATTTCTTTCATATTCTCGATACGGACCATTTCTACCACCCATCTACTTTTTGTTCCATCATGTTTAAATTGAGGTGTGTATCAACAGTGCACATTTGATGCAAGTGTCAACCTTCGGTCGTGATCACGAGTGCTCAGATGCGAATAAGTTGGCATGCGAGTGGGGGTGGCCGCTACTACTGAAGCGAACTCGAACGTGATCGCTCGTCCCCAATTGCATGCCCGCTCGCACCCGCTTTCTCGTCTCCATCTCACACGAACAAAAACTTAAAAGGAAATAATTGTCAAATAAATCAAAGATTAATCCATAATCAATTGAATCGATTGATTATATTACTACTAAACAACTAATCGGACATTTGTACTACGATACTTTTGGTGCGTATGTATTTGTTGGTGCAAGCTGCAACTGAATGTTGAAATCCATGCTACGTAACATACATTTCAACACCATGACTGATCAATGATTCAAGATCAATTTCATGTGATCTTTCATCCTTTATGACAGTTATTGGACGGGGGAGTCCATAGCACCAACAAACTGGCCAAATGTATGGAGGATCGGGATGACTGGAGGCTACGATTGAAGGCTCGTCTGAAATCAAACATAGTTTGATTTCCCTTAGCCATATGACACCGGGTGCCATGGCATATAATAATTTCGCAAACGACTTTGCCAGACAAAACATCACAACACGGTCTGGCTCTGGCCCCATGGCGCAGTGCGTTAGGCACTTTGGCCATCTGCCGCTACAACTCTGCCTCAAACGCACCGCCGCTGCCGCTGCGTCTCTTGGTCCATCCCGCTTTAGGTCATGTGACCAGCCCCGACTTGACCCGAAGCAAAGGCGATGGCAGATCCCTTGTGTTAACACGATAACTTTTGAACGGATGGATTTGTCCCAGATTCAGGGTTTTCATGCTCTAGGGTAAGTTCATGAACTGATGAGATTTTGGAGGCCAACACTTTCAAAATAGCTGGATTCAAGATGGCCAAATGCATTTGGTCTGGTCTAGATTAAGATGCTTTATTTCGTCACACATGCATACATGTACAGTGAAATTCTTCCTTAATCCATCCCTGCGGAGCGGTGGGCAGCCGCGATGCAGCGCCCGGCGGCCAACTCCAGATTCTGAGCCAGTACTTTGGCCAGGGGCACTGACTGGAGCAGGTTAACTAGAACATGTTTTTGGTGGTGGGGGAAACCGGAGTGCCCGGAGGAAACTTACGCAGACACGGGGAGAACATGGGAAACTCCACACAGAAAGGACCTGTCCGGGTTGGGGTTCAAACCCAGGACCTTCTGGCCTGACCTGTACAAGGCCTCTGATTCCTCCAGGAAGCATGGCTCTACAAGTTTTTTATTTGTTTGGGGTTTATTGATGCTTTGATCGTGTTTCGGGGGATATCCCTTTAGCATTCAGCATGGACTGCAGACTTCTAGTTATTATTTACCCACATCCTCTGTTGTCTGGACTTTGCTCAGGGGTGGTTTAATGTGTTTTATAAACAGATATGGGCAGAGAAGCCATAAAAATTACTTAAGTAAAGTATTGTTACCTCAGCAAAATATTACTCAAGAGAAAAGTAAAAAGGAGTCATCCATATATTTACTCAAGTAAAAGTTAAAAAAATGCTCCATTAAAAAGTTACTTAAGTCGCGAAAGTACAGAATAACTTTCAGTAAATGAAATAGAATAACATGTTATTGAATGCTTGTTTTCTTTTTTGGATATCTATAGATAGATGATCAAGAGAGATAGAGACCGAGAGAGAGTGAGAGGGCCCGAGAGAGAGAGAGAGACCGAGAGAGTGCCAGAGAGAGAGAGAGAGACTGAGGGAGAGAGAGTGCCCGAGAGAGAAAGCCCGAAAGAGAGACTGAGAGAGCTTCCGAGAGGGAGAGAGAGAGAGCGCCCGAGAGAGACAGAGCGAGCACCTGAGAGAGACAAAGACCGAGAGAGCGAGAGAGAGCGAGCAAGAGCGAGCATGAGAGGGAGAGAGATATATGATGCTAACATATGTGCCGACAGTTCCCAACGGGTGTCGCTAAAGGCCAAGTTAATGTAATGAGTAGCGAATTGCTGACACCTCAGTGAAACGTTTTTTTTTTTCACCTCAAATTTACTCAAGTAAAAGTAGAAAGTAACTCAAAAGTTAAAAAAAAGTACAAAAAAAAATAGTAACGGAGTAAATGTAATGCATCAATGCCCATCTCTGTTTACAAATAAAGCTCAATTGAATTGGATGAATTCTTGGAGAGAAGCCTCGTCAGAGTGAATGTGGACGTTGGTGGTGGTGTGCATCTGGCATTTCTATTCTTGTTTCCCAGTGCAACCAAACGTTCCAAGTTTGTATTCCCTTTACTTTAAACAGATATGTTTGCGACGCCTACTCTGAATGACCCTAAGGGACACCGCCCCAGAGCAAGTGAAACACAAACGTTCAACCCACAGCCAAAGAAATAAAACACTATACAGCTTGACACTCCCTGCCCCCAGCACCATCCCATCTGGAAGTAAATAGTCCATTGATTTTCCCCACAGACCACGGGAATAAAAAAAAACACATTCTATTTTAAACACAGGGCCAGCCAGCGGCCAGATGGATGACCACAATAAAATATAGTGTAGCCAACAAAACATTTAGAAAAGTGAAGAAAGGCCTCTGCATAGAAATAATTTGTAACTAAACCTTTTTTACACTTTCTTAAATCCCACAATTGTGTTGTTGCTGATGTTTTACTGTAATGTCTTGGGAGACTGTCAAGCAAAGGATTCCACCATAGGGTGGTACCTGATAGCTAGCAGTTGTTGTCTGCATTGGAGGGTCACAGTTAGCAGGGAGTTAGCATGGACATAGTGAGTTAGCATGAACAGGGAGTTAGCATTGATCGAGTGAGTTAGCATGAATGGGGTTAGCATGGATACAGTGAGTTAGCATGAACAGGGAGTTAGCATGGATAGAGCGAATTAGCATGGATATAGTGAGTTAGCATGGATACAGTGAGTTAGCATGAAAAGGGAGTTAGCATGGATAGAGTGAGTTAGCATTAACACGGAGTTGGCATGGATCGAGTGAGTTAGCATGAACAGGGAGTTAGCATGGATAGAGTGAGTTAGCATGAACAGGGAGTTAGCATGGATAGAGTGAGTTAGCATTAACACGGAGTTGGCATGGATCGAGTGAGTTAGCATGAACAGGGAGTTAGCATGGATAGAGTAAGTTAGCATGAACAGGGAGTTAGCATGGATAGAGTGAGTTAGCATGAACAGGGAGTTAGTATGGTTCGAGTGAGTTAGCATGAATAGGGGGTTAGCATGGATACAGTGCGTTAGCATGAGCAGGGAGTTAGCATGGATCGAGTGAGTTAGCATGAATAGGGAGTTAGCATGGATAGAGCGAATTCGCATGGATATAGTGAGTTAGCATGGATACAGTGAGTTAGCATGGATACAGTGAGTTAGCATGAACAGGGAGTTAGCATGGATAGAGTGAATTAGCATGGACATAGTGAGTTAGCATGGATACAATGAGTTAGCATGAACAGGGGGGCAGCATGTATAGAGTGAGTTAGCATGAACAGGGGGTTAGGATGGG
>OMKY01251072.1:0-14335 GCA_900302395.1 Bregmaceros cantori | reverse complement strand
CCGCCCCCAATGAAAACAGCCCGGTGTGTGTGTAAGCGCGTGTCATGTTTCATTTAATACGTTGTGAATCACACCGCTCGGCGGTTCCCACCGCGCCAGGAATTCAAACAGCGGCCGCGCTGCCAAACATTACTCGGCCCGACCTGGGCTTGCACACACCTTTATCAGCTCACCGCGACCTTCGCTGGACAAACAAGGTCGACCATTTGAGTACAGGTGTGTTTGGTGCAGCAGACCCGCACGCACACGGGCACACGCTATGTAGAGCACCTTGGATACATTCAGAGCATTCATGAATTCAAAGAATTATTGACAACAGAACGGCAATCTCACCTTCTTGCGTGACATGCGTCGTTTTCCTGTCTATGTCTGTCAATGAGGATGTTTTGTGTGTGTGTGTGTGTGTGTCTGTGTGTGTGTATGTGTGTGGGAAACTGTGTATTTGTGCAACACAGGCTGTTTGGCAGGCTGATGTTCTTTTGTTAACAGCAAAAATGTGTGTGAAAACGTGTGTGAATCTCCAGGAATGTTCACTTTGCTGCAAGAAAGCAGATGATTTACACAGACACACGCGCCCACACGGAGAACTCCGTAGCCTTCCCACGCCACAACATTTGCCCTTACCTGTGGTGTATGGTAATTAAAATACTGAAAAAAAAAATACTAGAGTACTGTGCTGTATAGAACTGGGGTATGGTAATTACAGTTCAGATATGGACCTATGGTAGTCAAAGTAAAAATACATTATCATTATTATAACAACATAATAATTACGTTAAAAAAATACATGGTCCCTTGAAATGCCGATGAGTCCTTATGACTAAGGGTTGACAATTGATTTGCTGTTTATAAGTTGTGTAAACCCAGACGATCAAGTAAACTCAAACTAATTTGATGTGCCTCTATGGAGTTGAGGGTTTCTTGAGCAGAACATGAAACCACACACAGAACACACACACACACACACATGCAAACACACACAGAGAACTGAGAAAGAGAACGTGTGTGATGTCATTACTGAATCGTGCTGGTCCCGAGGACTCGGGGTCATGATTGGCTCACTTGGGGAGATGATCTCTTGTCTGATTTCATATGTTTGCCTCACTGTTTCCCAAACCTGTATTGTTGTACTATGCTAACACATGACTAAGTGTGTGTTATTTTTGGTTTTGATGTAGGGTGGATTACCCCAATGTGTGTGCTTTTTTGCAGCTTCCTAATGTCGGACAGTCAGTTGCCTAGGGACAGTGAAATGTAGTGTTGAACTTAATGTTAGACACATTACCATAGTTTGCTTTGACCATAGCTTCCCTGACATTCATTAGTTTAGGGTGCAGCAATGCACCCTACTTTGGATTCATATTGAAAATGTCATTAAACATTGTATTTCAGCTGCACGGTTTTGCTCCAAATGTTTTTTTGTTTTTTTTTACCATTGTGATATATTGTGGTTTCGTAGTTGTGGCTTTTGTTGTGTTCATTAGCGGGTACAAATAAACATTTTTAACTGCATTTATTAGTAAAAAAAAAACATTAAACTGAGCATGTTTCATTTGCATTCGTTTTTACAATACACACCTTACATTTAATAATGTCAAAAAACACATTGTATTCACTAACAAGATGAAGAGGTACTTTTACAGTGAAGCTGCAGGCTCAATGTGTGTGTATGCGTACTAGGTATCAAAATTCAGAACCTTCAATACAGCAAGCAGACAAAGGCAAAACTTCATACCATTTACATTTAAAGTGCAAAAATGACGCAAAAAGAAACACATGGTTTTTCCATGCTTTTTCTGGATAAATCGCGGGGTGCATCCTCTTGTGGTTTTCCCCCTTGTGGTATTCCCCTTGCTGTGTCCTTGTCAAAAGGAAACTTCAGACTACCTGTTTCCATTCTTTAGTAATAGTCTGCAGAACATGGGTGGGTATCAGTAAAAAAAATATTCTTTGAGAAAAGGTTAAGTTACGAGATAACACCGGGTCTTCAGAAGAGTGTAACACAGCAGGGATACTCTGGAAGTAAATCTCGTGGGTCACATGAACCCTGCAACCATTCAATTCATAAGTGCTCATTTTGAAGCAGACTTAAACAGGTGGTCTACGCCGGATGGGAATCCGCTTATGCGGTGAAAGTGTGTCCATGTATATAGGCAATGGGGACTGCCGGTAGGAAAGTTTGTGTCTCTGATCGCCTTCACGGGATGCATTCCACTCCGCTGCTTATATCACCCCGGTGCGCCCGATCAGGGGTAGCGGATAGGGCGGCGGCTCAGATCAGAGTCGCTGGTACTGGCTGTTGATGCGTCCGGGAGCATTGCGAAGTCTCCCGCAACGGGCGACTTGTGTGTGCGTACTTCGAACCTGTAAAGGATGCGTAAACCTAAATTCCATTAGATCCGGCCTAAATGTAATCAGATGTTTAAAAACACTGCGTGTAAATGGGGCTATTGAGACAGAGCAGCATCGCAAATAAGATAAGATACTTTATTTAGTCACACATACATACATGTACAGTGAAATTCTTCCCATCCCTGAGAAGCAGTGGGCAGCCAGGGGCACTGACTGGAGCAGGTTAACTAGAACATGTTTTTGGTGGTGGGGGAAACCGGAGAGCCCGGAGGAAACCCACGGAGACACGGGGAGAACATGTAAACTCCACACAGAAAGGACCTGTCTGGGTTGGGATTTGAACCCAGGACCTTCTAGCTGTGAGGCAGCAATGCTAACCACTGCGCCACCATGCCGCCCTATATATAAATAAGCATTCTGACCTGAAAGCGATTGGACAATCAGAGTCCGATCAAGGCGGGCTCTGGGGTGGAAAGAGGAGGAAAGGCCTGTGATGGGACGGATGCGCCCAGAGGTGATTGACGCCGACGCCTGATTTCCTGACAGCAGTCTGGCTGCAGCTCTGACACATGCTGAGCTACCTGTTTTCAGAGAGCCTCCGGGCCAGGATGTGGTGCCATCTGAGCCGATAGAGAAGATTAATGTGTCAGCATTAATTATTATTATTATTACTGCCATTAAACCTCAGTATGAATCAGGTGTGACTGTGCTGCCTTGATTGTGTCAAAGTAAGTGAACCCTGTGAGAACAAGCAAAATATCAACACATGGGCTGTGTCCGAAATCGCTCCCTAGCCCCTATCTAGTGCACTATATGGGGCGTACGCCATTTTGTGAATTCTCTATGTACCCTATATAGTGCACTGAAAGTATCCCACAATGCACCGCGAAATGTAGTGAGCATCAGATGTACCCTAGACGGAGCAATATAACCCATAATGCATTGCGAGATATATTAAAAATGACCTAAACTAAAAAAAAAAAAAAATGCCGCGGCGGGAGTAAATAGCGACCGATGGCAAATAGTTATAAATATAAGTACTTTTGACTTTTTCTGATGATTGTTGAATTTTATAATTATATTTTTTATAATTATATTTTATAATAATTTTGACGGCGCCAACTCTAGTGTTCGAAATCTCGGCAGTTGCTGTTGAGTGCACAATAAGAGAGTGCACTATATGGGGGGTAGGGAGTAGGGGATAGGAAATGATTTCGGACACAGCCATAGAAATCACTGCAAGCTCAGATAAATGTAAAAACATCTTTATATATTATGTATTATTACAGTCAAACTCAAACTTTATTTATTTGTATAGCACTTTTCATGCAGAGCAGCACAAAGTGGTTTACAGAAACAGAACATCGAACAGAATAACGTTACCCACAGCCACCCAATCCAAACAAACTGGCACACACTCAACCATGGACACACACACACACACACACAAACAAATACAGTGGGCTGATGTACCGATAACGGTAACATCCTATTTATAAGATAGATCAAGAAGATGTGTCTTGAGCTTCTTCTTATATTATATTATATTATATTATATTATATTATATTATATTATATTATATTATATTATATTATATTATATTATATTATATTACCTGTGAATGCATCTCATTCGTCCAGAAGAACATGTGACCACACCGAATGAGTAACGCCAAATTGTATTTTCAAAATGTCAGCCCCATGTTTTTAGTGCATAAACGTGTCTATAAATGTGATTAGTGCACCACATGACAGTGGGTTTGGTCTCCGATGAAGCGGGTTCTACAGCATGCACATGTACAATTCACAACAATGGCCTGTGAATGATTGTGAAATTGGATGTAATGCCCTAGTCCAGTCAAATGTAACTGTAATGTAGATTGCATATTTTAAAATGTAGTTGTACGGGACTACAGTTAGTATATTTCATTGCTGTAACTGGGTTTTCTGGTTTCTCTCTTGTTCAACCAGGCTAGACAAAGAATACCATAAATAAATTAATGTCACCTAGAATTAAACTAATCAGATCATCAAAAAAAAACTGTGTGTAAGTTTTATCTTTTTTATATATTGTAGTTCTAAATATTTTAATGATTTTATTTCTATATATTTTATATCTTTTATTTCTGAATATTTTATATATTTAATTTCTATATATATTTCCTATTTTTAATAGTCACTATTAAAACACCCAAGTCAGTATTAAAACTTCACACACAACTTTCACAATGAATCTAGTAACTTCACTCACAGTCAACTTTGTTTTCCTCAGCAAAAAGGGTTGTTGTCCCTAGCAGGTAGCCTTAGTGTGGGTTGCCCTAATGCGGGCCCTTTTTTTGCTGCTTCTTAATGTTCAACAGTTACTTAATGTTAGACACATTGCCATAGTTGGCTTTTACCATAGTTTCACTGACTTTCATTAGTTTAGGGAGGAGCCAGAGCCACTGGAACGTAGGTGTCTCCCATTAGGCAGTGGCCCACTTTAGGGCAATCCACTCTATGCATTGTTTTGTTGTTAACATCAGCTTGTGAGCGGAGGTAATTGTGCGTAAGTCATTGCTGTTAATTATGACGCTGTGAAGCTACATACAGTGCGGACAGCATTCCTTGTCATTTGGTTAGCTAACTGTTAGAGACTCTGGTCAAGCTAGCCTAACCAGTCACACTGCAAGTCTGTGTGAGAGTCTGTGTGTGTAAGTATGTGTGAATCTGTGTGTGTAAGTATGTGTGAGTCTGTGTGTGTGTACGTATGTCTGCATAATTGATGGCTGAATGATGAATTGCAATACTTGATAAACCAATTATAAAAACCGCATAGGAAAGGACATGCGTTTTTTGTGTGATTATTGCACTTTAAAGGTAAAAGCTGTGAATTTTGGTCCTCGTCCAACCACTGTCTTGAAAACGAAAGTACACAGAACATTGAGCCTGCAGTTTCACTGTAAATGTTCCTCTTCATCTTGTTAGTGAATACATACAATGTGTTTTTTTTTTTAGGGAAAAAAAATGCTTTGTCATATCAATGTTGGAAGGTGTGCGTTGTAAACAACGCAAATGAAACATATTCAGTGTTATGTTTGTTTGACTAATAAAGTGCAGTTAAAATATCTATTTGTAGCTACACACCCCCTAATGACTAAAACAAAAAGTGCAACCACAAAAACCGCAATATATCGCAATGGTGAAAACATGCAATTTTTGCAAACTGTGTAGCCTTAGTATAAATGTAATAATCGTGCCTGGACAATTTGACAGGGTCTGGGCTGCCTCCCGGATAATCCCGAATCCTAGATCAATGCGGATCCAAAGTGGGTGAGGGGCAGAGGGGTCAAAGGTCAAGGTGGGAGACAGAGGGGTGAAAGGTCAAGCATCGGAGTTGGAGAGGGCCAGGTGTGTCCAGGAAGACCTACAAATACCAGCTCCTCTCGCTATCTACACTGAGAGTAGACTGATGTCTTAATGAGCAACAACTTCCACAACCTTACTAAACTCCCTTTTCTCTGTGTCTCTCTCTCTGTGTCTCACTCACTCACTCACTCGCGCGCACACACACACACACACACAGAATCACACAAAGAATCACACATTTGCAGTCACAGACACTCTCAGAGAACCACAAAGACACACACACACACGCACTGAATCAAACGTACAGACAACCACACACAAATCCACGTGCACACACATGCACATATACCCAACACACAGACAGATAGACACACACACACACACACACACAGTTGGACACACAGACAGACACACTTCATGACGTATGGTATTCTCTGATTACAAACAGTTCTTGGTGTAGTGGGCTGTACTCCGGACGCCAGAGGCAGAATTCTACCTGTCACATCAAACAGCACAGACCCCCTCCGTCTGACACACACACACACACACACACATACACACACACTCTGTAGGTATGAGCCCTATGGCTGTGTGAGAGCAGCGAGTGGTGGATGCAGCGTGTTGGAGGTAGTCAGTGCAGTTCTCTCTGTGTCTCACACACCTGCACAAACAATAGATTGAGACGGCCAGCATACCCACGTTGTCACACACACACACACACTCATTCATGGTTACATGCACATTGATGTCCAATCACAAAAGGCAACCATTTTACGCTTGTGACCACAGCGCTGAGTAAACAATTCAGACTCGCATATCAACACACTGGCTCACTTCACGCATTCTACCTGTCCATCTGTGTGTGTGTGGGTGGTTGGATGGATGCGTGATGGTCACTGTCCATGCTTGTCTGACTGTGTGTTTGTGTGAAAACAAGATCAATAAAGATTCAGATTCAAATTACTGTTTTTACATTTTCATTTTAACCATAAACTGTATATAAAGTGGACATCATGGTAGGTCCAATGCTTGAAGCCAGCTTCCTCATTGGGTTTTGCCTCAGGTGGAAGTTATTCAAAGCATAATTAGGCATAGTTCTCTACACATGCACTTCTAATATAGGGTAAAAATATGGGCTTTGAAAATATGTACACATGTACACAAATCACAGGACCTGTATTATTATTTTATTCAATTTTACTATAGCGCTGACATCCATATAAGACACGCCCTTAGCTCCATATTTGGAAACGGGGTGTACCCGAACCTCCCTGGACCGCCACGATTTACGGGTACTTTCTCAACATGGCAGAGCCCCTAACCCCTATGCCGGAGGAACGAACCAAGTCCATTCATGGCAATGGGATGATGTCACGCACGCTACGTCTGCTTTATATACAGTCTATGATTTTAACCCTATGTGTGCATAGGACTTGGGTGTAGATGTCTTACAAAAAACATATGCTTATAGGGCTGGTGCACGGTGATGTCATGGCTTGGTGGCAGCAGACGTTTTGGATTTTGCATGTACAGTGAAGTATACGTATAAGTACGTCGGTATACTTAACCACTCCACGTCCATTGTATTGGGGTAAATATATTGGACATAGTTAGGCTGCCATCTGCTGGCGATTGATAGGACAATATTTACAATGTTATGCAAATGTTGCTCTCTGCCTCTTCATCTGACCATGATGCTACCTCCAAAATGTCTGTCTCCCCGAAGCCGTGACGTCACCGTGCACCAGCCCTATTGCCAACAACACTGAAAAAAATCTAAACACATGTCAATATAAACTTTAATGCACAATTGTTAGTCTGGAAAGTCACTCAAAGTGTTAAAAGGAAATCAAGAAAATTGAACTATGTCCCAATCAATCAAGAATTGTTGAATTGGAACGTTTTGACATCATTGCTCTGGTAGGTGATGCGATCTTACACTGGTTAGGAAAATGTGTTGAATTATTTCAACTTCCTCCCTGGTGCCAGATCCAGTAAAAGCGACAAGCTTCCCGGCTAGAGCCAGAGAGGGATAAGGAAATTGAGACAAAGTCCTGTTTTATCCCCGCGTCCGTCGGATGCCTGAGAACCGTGTAGAGTCAACCATGGCAGCACCTCACTCCTGCGTGCGACACACAGGCCATTTGTGTTCCCTTCTCTCTGCACATTCAAACAAGCTTTCAACACAAGTGTGTTTTTCCTTCAACATGGCGTTCGTGGTGTATGGGCAAATATAAAGGACGGCAGTATTTTTTGGAATTTTTAAATATATTGACACAGAGCCTTTCTTTATTTTTTCCAGCGTCAGCGCCGTTTTTCCATCTTTATTGGATAGGATTAGTTGGAAACTGTGTTGAAGAGATCGGGGGTAGACATCGCAGACAAGTCGGCGAGATAGTCGAACTCGCGACACTGCGGACGCTGCCGTAGATGCAGCGCCACTAACATGAATGGGGTCGCGTTAGGTCCGGTGTCCATAACCACTTGGCCAACGCGGACCCCGACACAGAGCCTTTCTACACGGACATTATGCACGGTGAAAAAACGATTGGTCTAAAACGATTGATCATTCAGCCGTACATGATAATAATCAGATTATACCGTCAAACACAATCATATTACCTCACACACACACAAACACACACACACCTGTGAAGTTGGATTAGTGGAGCGGTGTGGAATTTAGCAACCAGATACTAGTGACAATCCATCCGCATTGTACTGTATGTGTGTGTACATGTGAGTGTGTGCGTCTGCGTCTGTGTATATGTGGTGTAAGCACTGGCCTGAGATAGTGTTATTAGTGTTATTATTTTACGTTGACTTTTGTTGAATAAATTATATTATTATTATTTATTTTTTTCAAGATAACTGAATACACCCAATCAATGCATTATGAGTACAACTAATTCATGTTCAGAATAGTAGGTTTGACATTTTAGGTGAACACTGCTTTTATAAGAGATTTTATTATGTTTATTTAGCAGTCCAGGTGATGTGTATCACCTGTACACATATTTGTAGAGCATGTCGGGAACATAAAACCATATAAATCCATCTTGCATGGCTGTGATCCATTGTGACTTGAAAACACCTTTTTATTTTTGATTGGAAGAAATGTGTGTTGAGTACTTGAGTCTATTTTTTTTCCATTGAAAGAATGGAAAAAGTTTTCTTTTTTTCTTTTCAACTTGACCGATTTTTCTAAATTTGTACCAAACCAGGTAATCTGAGTTGATTGAATTCCAACACTGTGTATTGTGCGTAATCACAACCTGGAAGTGGTTAATCTCCTACATGAATTCAGAGTGAATAGGACAACAGTGAATTTCGACACTCGCAACACTCACACATACGCATACAGAAACGCAGGCACACAGATATACACACCCATGCACACACAAACATGCAACAGATATAAAGGGTGACAGTCACAGAAGCACACAGACACACACATGAGCCAGATCATTGTAAAAAGGTGAGGGAGGGAGAAGAAAAAAGAGAGAGAGAGAGAAAGAGAGAGGGGGGCACACACAGACACACACACACACACACACACACACATGAGCAGTATCATTGTAGAAAGGTGAGTGAGGGAGAGGGAGGCAGGAGAGAGCGAGAAAAGACTAATGTGAACCAGCTGTAGAAATCTGACACCACGTGGAATAGGTTTAGAGAGTGAGAGGGAACGGAGAAGAGGGAGAGTGAGATGGAGTCACGGACAGACAGTGCA
The DNA here is from genome assembly GCA_900302395.1 of Bregmaceros cantori. Classification (NCBI taxonomy): domain Eukaryota; kingdom Metazoa; phylum Chordata; class Actinopteri; order Gadiformes; family Bregmacerotidae; genus Bregmaceros; species Bregmaceros cantori. Next base: position 4,902 of record OMKY01251072.1, on the reverse strand, counting down.
TACATAGAAATATTAAAAACAAAGTCTACAACAAATTAGGGGTGGTCGATTAATCGATACAAATTATTAATCGATTTTGAAAACAGTTTTCGGTTTTACCTCGTTCGCTTGTTCCACATCACCGGGCACATGCGGCGATTCGATTTTGGAGGCCACCACTTACAAGATGGCTGAAATCAAGATGCCCTAATTTTTTGTCCATAATCTTTTACCGGGTTGTTGAGTTTGCTCCAAATCTTTTATCGTGTTTTTGGGGATACACAAGAGAGCTTTCTCACTTTCAGACTTTTTCCTGTTTTTTTTTCTGTCTTTGGCTCTGTTATCTCTCTCCCTCTCTCCTTTAGATTTTATTATGTGTGTCGTGGTGTGTGTAACTTAATTGCAACACTTGGATTTTCAACATGTGGTGTGTTCCTTTTTGCTTTTAAACTATCAATTGATGCTTGTTTAATTATCAACTTCATATTTATGTTTTTTTTGTATAATGTTAGTGTAAATAGGTATTGGCCCTGGTACTTATTGCTTTTAAAATGCTTTCTAATTTTCTGGAGCACTTCCCTGGACAGTTTGGAGGCTAATGCCCTAACAACTAGTCTCTCTACCGCTGGCTTGGTTCATACAACATTTATGTACATGTATTGGGGAACATGCAGAAATGGCAAAAGTACCCACATTTCTTACTTAAGTAAGAGTAAAATACATTTGTGAAAAAACAACTTGAGTAAGACTACAAAGTACTGATCCAAATATGTACTCGAGTAGAGTAAAAAGTACAGGCTCTGAAACATACTCAAAAAGTATTTTTGAAAGTAAAAAGTACAGGCTCTAAAATGCACTCAAAAGTATTTTTGAAAGTATAAAGTACAAAGTACAAAAATGAAATTGTATATAAAATTCACTTTTTCACTGCTAGTTTTAAAATGTTTGAATGTTTGAAACCTAACCCAACACACTTCATTTAAGGTTCACAAATCCCACTGTCGGCATTACCGCCCCCTACTGGCTCATTCACACATACATATTACATATCCCTACCACCTACCATCGGTGCGCAAAAAAAAAAGTAACGAACCTGTTATGGGAAAAGTAAGGAGTAGAAGTACAGATATTTCTGTTAAAAATCTACTCAGTACAAGTAAAAAGTAATCTGAGAAAATAGTAATTCTAAAAGTACACATACATGAAAAAACTAAAGTACTTGAGTATTTGTACTTCGTTACTTGCCATCTCTGTGTACATGTATTGGGGAACATGCTATGTCAAGGAAAATTACCATTACACAAACACCCACATCACCATGTTCACCAATGGACACAAAAGTGCCCCTTAAATCATTCAGTGCCAAAGACGTGTTATCACATTTTTATGACCTGCACCAAGCAGGTTATGTTTTCGGTTGAGTTGGTTGGTTGGTTGGGCTGTCTGTCAGCAGGATAACGGAAAAAGTTATGCAATGATCTGGATGAAATTTTGTACTGTTGTTGGAAATAACAAACAGAACAAGTGATTACATTTTGGTCCATTTACTTCATTACCTCTGCAAAGGAGGTTATGTTTTTGTCTGTCTGTCTGTCTGTCAGCAGGATAACTGAAATTTTTTTTTTATGGTTGTTCACTTGTTGGAAATGACGCAGGGAACAAGTGATTAAATTTGTCATATGCCAGTTGTCATAGTTTGACAACTGTTATGAGCTTACAAACTGATTTTGGCGCAGGTTTGGTCTCCGAGTGCTTCTATTGTTTTTTTTTTTTTACGTTATTTTTTCGTCGTCAGCGCTGTTTTTCCATATTTATTCGATAGGATTAGTCGGAAACTTGGTTGAAGAGATTGGAGGTAGACATTGCAGACAAGTCGACGAGCGTAGTCGAACTTGCGACACTGCGGACACTGCGGTAAACGCAGCGCCACTAACATGAATGGGGTCGCGTTGGGTGCGATGTCCATCACCACTCGACCAACGCGGACCCTGCTTCTAGTTTTTTAATAGTACCGCTGAGTCCAATTTCAGTTTAATAATTGAATCCCAACCCGCTCCAGAACATCATCATGAGACGCAACTGTTTCTGCTGCCCCCCATTAACATTATAATGTTACATTATGGGGCTGGCTGTAGCTCAGTTGGGGGATGAAAACCAGAAGGTTGGTTGTTCGAATCCCTGCTCCGACAGTCTACATGCCAGTGTAGTAGTGTGGTTGGACAAGACACTGAACCCCAAATTGCTCCCAAAGGATTGTGGTTGACCGCCTTTCACTGCAGGCGCCGCCATTGGTGTGTGAATGTGTATATCATCTCCCCATTGGGATTATTATTATTAGTGCCGCAATAAGTCACTATCTCACCACACAATAGGGCTGTTGCACGATTTCGTCATGTCTTGGCAGCAGACATTTTGGTGGTAGCAGCGCACGGTTTGTTTACACTCTCACTGCGCGTGTCGGTAAGCATATAACGTCTAGTTAAGTGCATATTTTTTCTTTTTTTTATGATCTCGTTCTACTTTAGATAATTCATGCTGTGTCGTGGGGTGCAGTAATAGACTGGTTTTCCATTCACTTGTTGACATTTTGTAGGGGTCCAGTCCGTTGATAATGTCAATCTTTTCCATATGTATTTCTCCTCCTTCTCTAGTGTGTCCCGGTATATCCGCCATGCTTTCTGAGATTTTAACATTGTTTGTTAGGGTGTATTGCCCTAATGTGGGCCATTTTTTGCAACTTCCTAATGTGGGACAGTCAGTTGCCCATTGTGGTACAGTGAAATGTAGTGTTGAACAGTTGAACTTAATGTTAGACACATTGTCATAGTTTCACTGACATTCATTAATTTAGGGAGGGGCCTGAGCCACTGTAGCTTAGGTGTCCCACATTAAGGCAATCCACACTACATCCAACATCCTTTCTTAGCGTTTAACATGGTTTGTTATTGATATTTTAAACATCTTAACAGCTCTTCCTCTCTCAAACCGTGTCTCTAGATGCTCCGGGCGCGCATTCAGAGTGCAAACAAACCACGCGTTTCCCCCATTAAAATGTCTGCTGCCAAGCAGTGATGTCACCGTGCACCAGCTCTATTCATGGTGAATTCGCACTAAGGAAGTGCAAATTTAACATGCCTTTTACCATGACACCAGACCAAGATAGTCTGAGAGGCTGGATGCCTGGAATGTTGTGCTGTGGTTTTGGCCTCGCTGACTGAGTCATCATCATCAGTCATAAACTGCCGCTGCTGCTTGTATAATGCCATTATATTTAGTACTACGACCATAACTACTACTGCTGTACTTCTATTACCACTGTTAATAGCAATACTATTATTACTGCTACTGTTATTGCACTGATGTAAAACTACTAGTGCCCGTACTATAGTATGACTTTTATTACTCTACTACTACTACTAGTATTACAATGAATAATACAAAGTATTATTATTATTATTATTATTATTATTGATGTTGTTATATGGCTGAATGATAAATCACAATAGTAATAGGCAGCAGTAGATGGCACTTGCCATGGTTGATTCTACACAGTTCTCATCCTGAAGTTGCCTCCACTCCGAGGCGCGACGCGCAGGCCATTTGTGTTTCCTTCTCTTTTGAACAAGCTTTCAACCCAAGTATGTTTTTCGTCCGTGGCAGCGGTTTATGGACAAATATAAAGGACAGCCATATTGAATTGCATTTTTCAAATATATTGACAGCCTTTCTACACCGACATTATGCACTGAGAAAAACCTGAAGCTTTGACGAAACGGAAATCGTGTCTTCTTTGATTTTCCGTTCTCGTTCTAAAACGCTAGATCGTTCAGCCCTACTACGCGTTATGATATTTTCACATATAGGGTACTACTGCATCACTAGCTGGTCAATGACTGGACCCACCATCGCCAAACTCATTGAGCTGCTATACAGCGCTCAGCACTCAAAGTCCTGGACAAAAAACCTCCGTCATTACACCTCTGTAACATCCTGGAGAAGTACAACTTGCTTGAGTTTCAATACGTTTTTGTATATTTTCATATGTCTATATGTGGTTGTGCTATAAGGTTCTGCATGACCTTGCGCCAGTACATTTCACAGCCTGTACTTTTTACTTTGACTTGACTAGATAGTTTGATCACTACTAGTGTTTGTACAAAAGTATTTTACTTTTACTCAAGTAAGAAATCTTGGTACTTTTGCCATTTCTGTTCTCTCTCTCTCTCTCCCTTTCTCTCTCTCCATGTCTTTCCTTCTCCACCCCTCTCTCTTTTTCTCTCCATCTCTTGATTTTTCTCTAGCGTCTGCTTTCTGCCTCGCTCTCTCTCTCTTGTGGAGCATTGCAACTGGCATGATTCATGACTATCCGTCCTTTCCCATGAACGCACATGCACATGCAGAGTGTAATACGTTCAAGCTGTGCCTGGGTGGGGTGGAGATGTCATAAGTAGAGGCAGCGTGTACGGCCGTTAACTCTACAATAACCACTATCTCCAACAGTTCTTCAAACATGCGGCCCGCGGGCTAATTGGGGCCGACTGCACCATATTTTGCGGCCCCCACTGTAACCCATTCAGTGCCAAAGACGTGGTCTTTGGCTTTTAATAAAAATCAATTTAAAAAAACAGATGAAGGTGCAATACCACTTCTGTTCGCTAGAGGGCGCCATACACCGCCTCTCAGGCCATATGAAGGGGGTGTATAGCAGAGATGTGACCAAGTCCCTCTTTCAAGTCTCAAGTCCTTCTTGGGCAAGTCAAGTCAAGTCCCAAGTCAACTCCAAGTCAAGTCATCATTAACATGCTGTCATTTTAGCTCCAGAATCGGATTTAAATAAAGTCAAGAGCAAGCAATAGTTTGGCTTTTATAATAGCATCGTTTGATTTTCGCTACTTTATTAAAATCAGATTCTGGAGCTAAAGT
>OMKY01251071.1:0-13214 GCA_900302395.1 Bregmaceros cantori | reverse complement strand
CTTAGCTTTCTGGGAGAACACCTCCCCAGGTCAGTACTCTCTAGACTTAGCTTCCTGGGAGAACACCTCCCCAGGTCAGTACTCTCTAGACTTAGTCTGGGAGAACACCTCCCCAGGTCAGTACTCTCTAGACTTAGTCTGGGAGAACACCTCCCCAGGTCAGTACTCTCTAGACTTAGCTTCCTGGGAGAACACCTCCCCAGGTCAGTACTCTCTAGACTTAGTCTGGGAGAACACCTCCCCAGGTCAGTACTTTCTAGACTTAGCTTAGCCTGGGAGAACACCTCCCCAGGTCAGTACTCTCTAGACTTAGTCTGGGAGAACACCTCTCCAGGTCAGTACTCTAAAGACTTAGTCTGGGAGAACACCTCCCCAGGTCAGTACTCTCTAGACTTAGCCTGGGAGAACACCTCCCCAGGTCAGTACTCTCTAGACTTAGTCTGGGAGAACACCTCCCCAGGTCAGTACTCTCTAGACTTAGTCTGGGAGAACACCTCCCCAGGTCAGTACTCTCTAGACTTATTTCTTGGTTCTGGGCCTGTGGCTAGACTGTGACCTTAGCCGGTGCTGCCGGGAACATTGTGTTTCCACCAAATTGATGCCCATTCGAGCGGCTCGTCAGTTGATGTACAGTTGATGCGCATTCAGGTGGTGACTCAAATTGACTTCAACGGTGAATTCAAATTGACGCAGCGTTTTTGACGCTCAAATTCAATTTTTCCATGTCCAACGTTTGATGCGTGCTCATTGCGTCTGACGTGCGTCTGACGAGTCTGATCTGCTGTATGATCTCTGCGTCTGTAAAATGTGACTTGCGAATGGCTCTGCCTCCTCAGGTGTCCTGAAGTGTAAAAAGGATAAAGAATACCCAGGCGGAGAACTTTGTCCCGTCTGTCGGTCCCCCTCACACCTTCACGGCAAAGAGATCCAAGCCCTGACGGACATGAGTTGCTCCAGACCCACCATCATCTCCCACTCCATGGGGGACGACCATGACAGCCCCCTGAATGACGCAGACTCCTCTGAGGTCGGTTATGGAATCATCAGAATCCAAATCACATTTATACTCAGTGGCTGTGTCCGAAATCGCTCCCTAACCCCTAGCCCCTGGATAGGGCACTGACTATATAGTCCACTCAATCTCAGCGACGAGATTTCGGACACTAGAATCGGCACTGTTAACTTACGTCACCGCTGTCGCATAGTGACGTCATTGCCTGACGGCATTGGCCGTAGCATTCGCATGCTTTTTTTTTTTTATAATAAATGTATACTTTATCACAGAAAATCAATTGTACTCACATTTATAATTATTTGCCGTCCTCCATTGTTTTTGTTTTGGAGCGCGCGCATTGTCTTCTTCTACGTTTTAATTAGTGTAATGCGTCTCGCAATGCATTATGGGTTATATTTCTCCGTCTAGTGTACATCCGATGCTCACTACTTTTCGCGGTGCATTGTGGGATACTTTCAGTGCCCTATATGGGGCACATGGAGAATTCGGACACCCCTACAAAATGGCGTGCGCCCCATATAGTGCCCTATATGGGGGTTAGGGGGTGGGAATTAAACAGAGCCTCTGGACAGCCAGAGGCTCTGTTTAATTCCCATCATCCCTGTCTGGTATGTCCGGAAGGCTGTGCGTCGATGCACCCACCCGCCGTTCCGAGAGGGAATAGCTATGGCCTCCAAAGGCTATTTGATGCGTCAGCATCAGCTGACAGAGAAGACTAACTACGTCTCTGTTGTCTGACTCACAGTCCACAAAGACAATAATGGCTGCCACATCATCTCTGGGCAGAGTCACCGCAGAAAATAATATGAAAGATAAAATAAGTTCACAGATGGTACCACAGACAGCAGGCCATGACTTGCATGGGATGCAAGCAACAATTTTAAGCCTTAAATGCATTTTTTTAAATGTCCACATTTGCAGCACAGGTTGCTAGTTTGAAAAGTGTCAGTTTTGTTGTGAAGTTGTTTCTGCTGTCTGTGTGCTACCACCTCCTGTACCTTTCATCCAACGGTCACAGCACGTTCAACAGTGCAGTGACGCATTGCGGTAAATAAAACTACTCCCGGTCTACAACTACTCTTAAGTTAGAGTAAGTGAGATTAATTCATTTTTAAAGCGAGTTAGATTCATTTAGTTTTGATTCATTCGTTTTCATAATATTCAGCAGCTGCCAAGCACCAAACTATTGTGGTTAAACTTAAAAAAAAAGACAATAATTCTTTCCCAAACACTTGATTTTTTAAAAATTAAATTAAATTAAAATTTCACTCCACATTCATAATGTACTAAAATGTATCCAATATTTTGGGTGATATATTTCTTTATTTTTAAACTCAAAGGCACATTAGGAGCATCTAGAACATAACTACAGTGATGTAGGAAAAAGGAATGTAACATTAATCAGATCACTGCTTTGGAAAAGGTAAAATGTTAGATTACTTGCTACTTAAAAAGGGGCTAAAATAAAAGTAACTAAGTAAGTGTAACTTAATTACTGACATCACTGGTCATGATAACACGCTCTGGTAAGGTGTTTTAATTTTAAGTTTTTTTAATTAATAAAAAAGCACACCCCTTTAGAAGGCTGTATGCACGTAAGCCGAATTGGGTTTAGTCACGTAGTCAAAGCAATGAAAAATATTTTGTCACTCAGCCCCCATATCCCATTCGCCCTCTTTCTCCCCCACTCGACTTCCAGTTTAACATTTCTACATTTAAAGGTAAATGTATTTTAATTGGTCACACATACGTACAGTGAAATTTATCCTCCATATTTAACCAATCCTTGAGGAGCACTGGGCAGCCGCGGTGCAGCGCCCGGGGATCCAACTCCAGACTCTGAGCCAGTGACTTGCGCAGGTTGACTGAAACAGGTTAAGTAGAACACTTGTTTTGGTGGTAAGGGAAACCAGAGTGCCGGAGGAAACCCACACAGACGCAGGATGGGATATATTTGGATTTGATCCCAGTACCTTCTCGGCCTGAAGCCACAGTGCTAACCACTCCACTACCTTGAATGTAGCGACCTCCGAAGCAAAATACAGATACGTAGAAATTCACTTGAGCACTTGCTCAAGGACTATACAACACTGCCTGCCTCCACTCCAGAGTTCACGGCCCTCGCACAGCTCGCACGTGAATTATTATTCACCGCATGTCCACGGCGAGGTATTCTTTGTTGCCCACCAGGGGGCGGTCTGCCACCAGGGGGCGGTCTGCTATTGTGTATTGTCTGTTTTTGGCTGAGCCAGCTGCCGTGTTTAATCCGACACAGCATCCGTACAGCCCCCGGGCATCAAGTCTGACTGTACGTCAATTTGTTGCAATAAGAGATTTAATCTGCGACAAGAGTAGCGCTTTGTTTTTCTCAAGCTTCTATCTTTTTTTTTTTTCATTTTCCTCAGAGAACAGATTTTCTGTAGGAATACAGTGAATCAGACATCAGTGGCTGGAATGGGTTGCTCGACCGACAGAGAGGCGAAGGGGTTAGATAGCAATAAAATAACAAAAAAAAACAATTGTAGTAACAAACACAGTTAAAAAATGAGAAAACTAAAATGATACGGACATGTCACGAGATCCCAACGACTCTCAAAAACAATCGAACAGGGCACAGTGCCAGGTGCAAGGAGGAGAGGAAGACAGAGAAGGCTATGAGTTGGCAAGTTGCATGCTGACTACGTCATGAATGTGTCAGCATCATTCATACATAGCCCATGATGCCACAGCTTCGGGCCAATCAGGATAAAGGCATTTAACCCACCCCTGAGGAGTGGTTGGGTTGGCAGCCGCATGTGCAGCGCCCGGGGGCCAACTCCAGATTCTAAGCCGGGGCACTGAGTGGAGCAGGTTAACTAGAAGATGCTTTTATTGGGCAGGGAGGGGGGGTAGCCGGATTGCCCAAAGGAAACCCACGCAGAAACGGGGAGAACATAATCTTGAGACAGAAAGGACATGGCTGGGGGTTTGAACCCAGGACCTCCTAGCTGTGAGGCAGCAGTGCTAAAGATAATGGAGGCGTGACTCTATCAGTAACATTTCAAGCCGATTCGCAGCAGGGAGCTCCCTGCCTGGACAAGTAGACCTCACTGCACCAGCAGGGAGCTCCCTGCCTGGACAAGTAGACCTCACTGCACCAGCAGGGGGCAGCGGCCATATGGCAGACAGCCCTCACATGCTCATTAGAGTGGAGTAGTCACCAGGCTGATTATATATGACCAGTCCTGACTACGGATTACTTACTACTCCTCTTGAATGTAACTAAGATTACTGACTACTTCATTTTAAAAGTAAGTAAGATTACTTTATTTACTTTTAGTTTGTTTTCTGTATATTCAGCAACTGCTGGGTGGCAAATGACCTTAATAAAGTATGAGTCTGAACTCGCTCCCTATTCCCAATATAGTGCACTATAAGGGGCACACACCGTTTTGTGGGGTCTCCATGTACCCTATATAGTGCACTCAAAGTATCTGACAATGCACTGCAAAAATTATTGAGCAAGGATGTACCCTAGAACAAGCAATATAACCCATAATGCATTGCGAAACGTTTTAAAAATGACCTAAATTTAAAAAAACATGGCACGGCGTGAGTAAATAGCGACCGACCAGGGCAAATAGTTATAAATGTAAGGACCTCTGACTTTTTGTGATTATTGTAAGTGAGTGCACTATAAAGGGAGTAGGGGCAAGGGATTTTGCACATAGCCAAAACTATTTCACATTTTTGGAAGTAGGTTTTAAACTTCACATTCACTATGTACTAAAGCTATATATATAATATTTGATTGACTTGACTTGTTTTATTTTAACATTTACGGTAAATTAGGATGGAACGTTATGGAACATTAAAGTAACTAAATAGTAACTAAAGTAACTTGGGTAAGTAAACTTCAATCTGATTACTGCAGTTTGTTGGCCAAGGACACTTGGTGAGTGTCGGAGCTGGGATTCAAACCTTCGTTCTTAACCCTTAATTCGTTGGAATGGCCGCTCGCCTCGCGAGCCAGAACCAAAGAATCGTCCACGCATCGCACACAATTAGAACGGTCATTGGGTCTGGTAAAACCAGGGTCGAAAAACGTGTCAAAAAAGTGTCAATCAATTGTGTTATCCAGTCACAACGCAAACTCCGCCCACTGGGCGCTGAGTGATCAGCCCACATATGGGCGACGTCTGCCTAATTTGCCCAGACCCAATGTAACAGCGGTGTACGCTGCGTGGGCGATTCGTTGGTTCTGGCTCGGCAGGCTAGCGCTCCCCCTCTGAAATACCTCTGCAGTTGTCACATGGTGGAGTCAGGCGGGTGTGCGTTTCCAGCATGTTGGTCGTAGTCGTACTGCTATCACCATGGTAACAGCGTTAGGGGTTTGTGGAAGCAACTAATCTAATCATTCCACTTTGTGGTGGAGTGATAAGGCCTCCGCACCCTCACCAGCGCACACACACGTAAACACTTAGATTTAAAGGTGTAGTAACTGTTTTCATTCCATATGTTAGCGTATGGCCTCTGCCACAAAAAATATGTTTTTTTTTTTTTTGTTTGTTTTTTTTTGGAGAACTTTACTAATCCCAAATGGGAAATGATGTACACATTCTCACACCAATGTCGTTTCTCCAGATATTGGCAGATCCTTATTTGCTGATGACAGGGCACTTTGGAAATGAGGATGCAATGAGAATATCTTGAATAAGAAGATGCAGGAAGCAATTCAAGCAGTGGCACAGTGGGGTTTGTCGCGGGGTTTAAGGTTCTAAATAAGACCTTTTCTCAAATAGGAGAACCAGTAGAAACTATGCACTGTATCTGCATGGAACGTGAAATAGAGAGAGTAGATCATATCCACTTCCTGGGTGTTTGGTTCGATGCAAAACATACTTGGAAGGTACAAAAAGTTATGCGTTGCCTTTGCGGTTCCAAATGGGGAGCTAGTAGGGCCACCCTAATGACCATTAACATTCCTTTGATTAGATCTAGGATTGACTATGGGTGCATTGCTTATGGGTGGGCTAAGAAAATTATAATCTGACCCTTGATTGAAATTCAGAATATACATATATAAGTCTTTCAATTTGCAAGGAGCGGCAGGCTCTTTCGGATAGCTCGCGCAATGGACGCTACCTATATAAGATTCAAAGGTAGGTTAATAGACGTAGACATAGGGTCATGGAAAGTTGAAGAAAATAAGTTGTATGGACAAGGCTTCGTCTTGGCCATACTGGACTACATATCACTCTCCACTTGATTGGCATCCGACTGGATTGTGTGATTACTGCCAAGAGCGGGAAACTGTAGAGATTGTGCTGTTGCACTGTCGCAAAATGGCGGTTGTGATGGCTCATGAAACTCTACGGAGGGAGACTAGTTCGGTTTCTGTGGAATCGCTACTCTCTTCCCCTACTAAGAAGTTATTTAAATTTTTAAAAGCTGGGAGACTCTTAACAAGGATTTAAAACAAGGATTTATTATGTTGGCTGTGATCTGGTGTCTCTTGTTGTCTGCATTAAGGGATGCAGGATGACATTGCAGTTCAGAGCCACCCCATCGCAACTTACTTTAGTGCTTTGTATATTAATGTAGTGTGATGTATTGTAAAATTTGTACTGCTTATACTAGCTAACCCATTTAATCGTTCTTTTTTCAAATCAATCATTTTTCTTTTCACATCAAGGCTGTGAAGTCTTTGCTCCTGGTGCCTGATGAATTAAGACTGATGAAATTGAGAATATTGCTCGATGGTTGCATAATGGTGCTCTACAGAGATAAATGAATGTGACCTCATATAGACAGTTTATAAGAAGAGCTATTTCAGATCTCCTAAGAGCAAGCTGTGAAAGCAGCCTGTTCTGGATTTTTGTAAAACCGGCGTGAATGACCTGCTTAGTCAAGTGTCGATCGCCGTTAAACGACAAGGAGAAGAAGAGGAAGAAGAATGATTTCATATGCTGTGTGCCACTCCTGAAATGCCGTAAAACAAGAAGAAGAAATTTGATGCTATGATGAAGATGGTTTCTTATCAGGCAAATGAGATTGATGAGCTGAGGACCATCAACAATGACTTGAGAGCTAGCAACGGTGTGTTGACGACTACCTGTCAGAAGCAAATTCAAGAGTTGAGGGTTCTGGAATCTTCAGGATCTGAAGGATAATCATGAGAAGCAGATTCAGGGGCAGATTGAGGAGATGAGGAAGCAAAGACAGTTGATTGAGGTCCCACAATCTGAGAACGGAGCAATGGCTAGGGCGATCCAAATGATAAAGTCTGAGAGGAAGACAGAACGTACTTCAGACGTGATAACTGGGGCCACAGTAATTGAGGAGGAGGAGGATGAGGAAGGCGGTGAGGAGGAGGAAAATGATGATGGATGAAAGCAAGGAAGATGAGGATGAGGATGAGGGAGGCGAAGCAGCCCGAGGAAGACGTTGGGCTCCACTTATGGAGAAAGTCTGAGAGGAAGACAGAACATACTTCGGGGGAGAGGGAGAAGCAGAGGAGCAGGAGGGCGACGAAGCAGGGACAGAATTAATAGTCAAATTAAGTCATTTGATTGATGAAAGAATTCAGGACTGAGATGAAAGAATTCAGTATTCAGAGTATAGGAGAAACCAATGACACGAAATGAGAGAAATGAGGAAGAGCGGCAGGTAGGAAGAGGACAGCTGTGACAGGATCCAAAGGAGTGCGCTGTGACAGAGTAGATTCGAAGATGGACGACACAAAAGAACAGGACTATTATGACGGAATATAAGGAGTTGTGCTGCTCAGCAGCCGGCGTTAATGACCTGCTTAGACAAGTGTCCGATCGCCGTTAAACGACAAGAAGAAGAAGAAGAAGAAGAAGAACGTTCTGGATGTGAAATTCAGTCCAACAGAGTAGGCTGTGAAAGCAGCTTGCTCTGTCATTTTGGTAAAACCGGCGTGAATGACCCGCTTAGTCAAGTCGCCGTTAAACGACAAGAAGAAGAAGAAGAAGAAGTGATGGCCACCAAGCAGCTTGTTGTGAGGTTTTTGTAAAACCCGGCGATATTGACCTGCAAATGTAGTGTTGCTTGCCGTAAAACAAGAAGAGCTGGCCACCAACCTGAACCAGGCTAGGTCTACTGCGCGGAGTTGGGCTGACGACTGCCGTGGCAGAGCAAGCTGTGAAAGCAGCCTGCTCTGGAATTTTTGTCAAACCGGCGTGAATGACCTGCTTAGTCAAGTGTCGAGCGCCGTTAAACGACAAGAAGAGGAGACATGGACCAGAGTGAGAGGAACAAGGTTATCTTTGACTTTAAGAAGAAGAGTGTGCCCATCCAGATGGCTGGTTAGTCCCACCTAGTCTTAAGACCCTTTTCCACTGGCTTACTTAAGGCCAGCACGGCACAGTTCACATGCACATCCACCAGGAAAATCGCTTCCACACAAGGTCAAAATGACCAGGCCAGGTTTCAGGACCCGTTGAGGTGTGGGTATAGAATCTAGCCTTCCTTGGCCACATTCACTGGTTGCCGATTGGTCAAACTCCGATGGGGTGACAAAACGTGGCCGGCCAATCACAGGAGAGGGGCGTGTGCCCCCCCCGCTCCCCCAAGTCTGGCAGGCATCAATAGAACAAAGGTAGAAGATATCACCTGCCACTACCTTTGTTGTCACCCCCAGCCTGCCGCTCACGTCCACAGCAAAGTGTTGTGATTTCAGGGAGAGGTGACTCTGACTGCTCATGACATAATGATGACAAAGTGATGTTGTTGATGTGGATCAATAAAAATGTTTGAAAAAAAGTTTTTTTGGGGGGGCGCAAGTGCTATTTTTCATTCTTTTATTGAGATAGTGACAGGATAAAATTGGAAACTGGGATGAAGAGTCGGGGGGAGAAAAGCAGGAGAGGGTGTGCGAACCTGCAGTACTGCACGGACTGTGGCTATCTAACCACTCACCCCCTAGTCTTAGTGTTCTATGATTATTTAGATAATCGATCAACCATTTTTACTGACGATTAACTTTTCATTTCTTAGTATTTGCATTGAGGAGCCATTTAGCAAGACATATCTTGGTAAGGTAAAAGTACTTTATTTAGTTACACATACATGCATGGACTTCCTCCTCTGCATTCAACCCATCCCTGAGGAGTGTTGGGCAGCCGCCATGCAACGCCCCGGGCCCCAACTCCAGATTCTTATCCAGTAGTTTGGCCACTGACTGCAGCAGGTGAGCTAAAACATGTCTTCAGTAGCGATGCTAACTGTCCAATTTCATTCCCTCAGCTCGCAGATTGGCCTCGGTCAGGAAGTCCCGCTTCAAGCGTAGCAAAGGCAACAAACTGAACTTAACAGGAGGCCTGGGCCTCGGGGAGAGACCTGGCCTGGGGAGCGAATCCTCGGTGAGTCATCTGCGTCTGTCATTTGAGAGAGTTTGTCATTTAGGCATCTACCTGTTTCTGTTGAAAAATAAAATCCAGATTTTTAGGGCTATGGCACTTGCTAGTAACAGCATAGCTTTCACCACGTTTGAGTGGATGATGGACCAAACAAGGAAACGATTAATCACTGTCGATTAATCGATTATCGAATTAGTTGGTGATTATTTCAATAATCGATCATCATTGATTTAATTGGTTGCAGCTCTACTAACCTATAACAACATTTAAATGGATGTAGCTCAGTGTGGGGGCTGATAACTGTACAGAAATGACTATAGTGTTTCACGGCCACTGGCGCTAACCAATTTTCTTCTCCTATCCAAGATGGCGGGCACAACGCACGCTTAACTGTGACGTAATAGCTCGTCGTAAACACTGTTGGATGACGAATGGTGACAAACCGTTTCACAGCCATTCAGTTAAACCAAATATTCAGTTCAGTGGATGGCCGCGGCTTTTAGGCTGGTGCAGCTTTTATTGAATTCTTTTTCCATGTTAACCGGGGTGCAGTTTTTAGAGAGGTGCACTCATTGCTCTGGAAAATACGGTCATCCCGTTTTGATTTCAAATCGCTGAATCGTACAGCCCTACCTAGAACTGTGAAGTTTGGCCGACACCATTGTTTGTTAAAATGGCTCTTGTTAAAACTCCTGGTGGTTTCCTTTACAACATTTCATCTCATCTATGCATTGTAGGGCTGCAACAAACAATTATGTTGATCGTTGATTAGTTGACTGATTTGATACGTTTTCTATTTAAAAAAAAAACGGAATAATTACAGCGAGCAAAAATGTAATGTGACAAAATGCATTCATACTGCAATAATTTCATGGTTTTATTAAGTTGTATGATTGTTTTACTCAATGATGCTCGTTAAATAATTCATTCTACAATAAACCTGATTACTTTCCTTGCCAGAGTGGTTAGAGAGCACATCCCACAGGCCGAGCAGCGCCGTGGGTTCGCACACCCTCTCCGGCTTTTCTGCAATGTCTCCCCCTGACTCTTCATCCAACTTTCCGATTTTCTCGCAATAAAAAATGAAAAACGGCGCTTGAAAAAAAAAGATAGTTGCCGATTTTAATTTTATAATCGATTACTCAGCGTTTAGTTGACTGATCGCTGGAGCCCTACTGCATTGTATTTTGTTGTTTTGTTCTTGGAAGAATCTAAACTGAGGGAGCTTTTTGTAATCCGCAGGGTGAAGCTGCTTCGTCACTGACGGCAGAGTATGAGGGCTACAGGAAGCTGTCTGGAATAAGGAAGGTCTTTGAGGTACCGGCTCCTCTATCTCCACAGGCATAGCCAAGTTCATTGGACAGAGAAGACCGATTACTGCTTTAGTCCCGCTTCAATTTTCTTGAGTTGGAATTAAGACATCCTTATAACATATCATCACATGTAAAACATTTTTGAGATGCAAGGATGATATTTTCTTTTTTGGAGTCAGATCAATATGAATGTAATTTTGTAATGTTTTTTGACTTTTTTAACCTGACGTTTGCAGCATGTTTCATCTATTAAGAGAAATAGTTGAAATGATGGTTGCTCTTGATGCACTGTACTACAAATCTGCTTCCACATAAACACCTTTTTACACAGCATTTCTATGTTCCATCTTATATACATATGTATAGCCTGCAGGCTTCTCTGTAGCGTGAGATATTTGGCTGTATGTTGGCAACACAGCGCTGTGGGCAAACTAACCTGTTCCGTGGCTGCGCTACTGTGAGTGAATAGTGTTGTGCCTGCAACTGAACCAACATTCTAGTTATGCACTGAGGATATATGTACACTAGGGCTACAACTAACCAAGATTTCAATAGTTGTAGACTAGTTGCTGATTTAATGGCCATCCGATTAGTCGACAAATCAGTTGAATGTTTTTCTTTTAAAAAAATCCTGAAAATATTAACGTTGACAACACAATGACAACATTAATTTTGTTAACTGGAAATATAGTCAAATTTGCTTCTTCTTAACCAACAAATGTGCAAGGATAAAGCTACCTACTGTGACAAATGTATTACAATACATTTATATCGTAATAATTTCATTAGATTTGATATTATGTATTAATATCAAATGTGGGTGGACCAATAGGGGTAATGTCTGCACAAAATTAACAAAATGACAATGATCCATTTCTTAGCGATTATCAATTAGTAATTATTTGTTCCCAAAAAAATGCAGCCATAATGTACACCTGACCTTGCAGTGCTCTTCATATCCTGTCAACTTGAGTGCGTGATCCTTTTAACATATGCATGAGTACACTCGGGTTGCGGCGAAATCGACCTTTTTACATGACCATATTGTTAATTGAAAATATTGCAGCATCATTGTTCTGCGCAGCAGCTCAGTCTGCAAAGCAAATAACACAACACAATGGTTGTCAGTGATGTTGTCTTATGTGTGCTGATCAACACACACCCACCTGCAGATGATACCATTTCAAATTAAAAGTTGAAAGGGGTTGTATCAATGTTACTAAATGTGGTTTCTGACCGTGGCTCTGCCTGACTAACCTGAGTCCTGGCTCCTCCCATGCCCAGTATAAAAGCTACTTTGTGCCCGCGTCCGACGCCCCTCCAAACCTCAACACAAAGTCTAGCAGCTCCTACGGTTGGACCAGGGCCGGCAGCCTCAACTCCATCCCCAACGAAGAGCCAGCAGGTTTTGTCAGTGCTGGCTCTCTGAGCTCAGCGTCCAGTGCTCAGAGTGCCTACCCACCGATCCCATCTCCCTTCCTCGCACCCCCTCCACCGGCGCTATCCTCCCCACGAGAGCATCACGGCAGCGGCGATTGCGGGCGTAGCGATGACTACAACAGCAGCCCCCACGGGGACTATGATCGGGGGCGGCACTCTGATGATGATGAAGACGACAGCCCTCCACGCAGCGGTGGTCACTCCGGGGACGACGCGGGCGATCGCTACAAACGGGACCGCTACAGAGATCAGGATCGTGACCGGCGACACGGCGATCGCTACGGTAGCAACCGTGACCGGGGCGGCAGCGATCGCTACGGTAGCAACCGTGACCGAGACAGCCGCGATCGCAGGGGAGATCGTTATGGTGGTGGGGAAAGTCGCAATGGAAGAGACAGTCGCAGGGACAGGGATGATTTGCAGGGTGGGGACAAAGCGCCCGCTAAAAGCACTTGCTATAAGCGCTTGCTAAAAGCGCTCGCTAAAAGCGCTCGCTAAAAGCGCTCGCTAAAAGCACTCGCTAAAAGCACTTGCTAAAAGCGCTCGCTAAAAGCGCTCGCTAAAAGCACTCGCTAAAAGCACTCGCTAAAAGCGCTCGCTAAAAGCGCTCGCTAAAAGCACTTGCTAAAAGCGCTCGCTAAAAGCGCTCGCTAAAAGCACTCGCTAAAAGCGCTCGCTAAAAGCACTTGCTAAAAGCGCTCGCTAAAAGCGCTCGCTAAAAGCGCTTGCTAAAAGCGCTCGCTAAAAGCGCTTGCTAAAAGCGACGACCAGCCTGAGGACTGCTTTCCTATGCCAGAATTTCCCAAACGCAAGAAGATTTGTGAGTGACTTCAGGCCCAACAAGAGGGCTGTCACATGTGACGGCACAGCTTGGGGGCGGTAGACATTTTGGAGGTATCACGTGCGGTCAAGTATATGTACGGTTAAGTGGTATAACTTACCACTTCATGTCCATTGTATTGGGCTAAATAAATTGGACGTAGTTAGGCTGACATCTGCTGGCGATTGATAGCAAATTACCATGGATAAATCAGTAAAAGACTTTAATAAATGGACAATTTTCTGCAAATATCGCTCTCTGCC
>OMKY01251070.1:0-12729 GCA_900302395.1 Bregmaceros cantori | reverse complement strand
CAGCCAATGATTCACAGTGGCTTATAACAACGGCAAGATAACTGACCAGAACGCAATGCTGAGAGGTTGTTACAGAACAAGAGCAGGGCTTTGAACCGGTGCAAGGAACGAAAACCGGGAACGTTTCGTATTTTCCAGGGAGCAGAAACAAAACCGGAAACTTTATTATTTTTTATGCTCTGGAACAGGAACACTTTTTTTTTCAAAAAACTGGTAACCGGTTAATACTGAGTATTTATAAAATCTACCAATGTGAAGTATGGATCGTCGTGGCTCTCTGCATCATTTTGATGCGCCGAGGTCTCGTCACGCAACGAGACCTCGGTTGTAGAGCGCTACCAGCGGGCAGCAGCGGGTCTCTGTAGCGAGTCGTTGTGGGTTCGCCCCGACATATTAAACAGCTGACAGGAACGAAATTAACCGTTCCAGGAACAATATATTTTCGTTCTAACCGGTTCGGGAACGTCAATTTATTGTTGGAACTCATAACCGGAAACGTAATAATTGTGTTTCTGTTCGGAACGAACGATTAGGAAAAAATATCGGTTCAAAGCCCTGAACAAGAGTAATACAAGTTTTATACAAATAAACGTAATTATATTCCGCAACACTCAATACTTTTAAGGTGACTTGTATATGGTGTGGATATTATATAAATATAACAGTTATATGTATTTAAACATCTGGTAGTATTTCAATCCAGAGGTTGGGAGCCGAGGCCTTTACATCGGCGGGGCCTTAGTTTCTTGATCTCTCTCTGGCTCTAGTCGCAAAGCGTGGCGCTTTTGCTGGATACCCCAGGGGAAATCTTAAAATAAACCAACACCACTATGCACGATTGTGGCTGTGTCACTCAATGGTCTGCAGTTGGACTT
The DNA here is from genome assembly GCA_900302395.1 of Bregmaceros cantori. Taxonomy (NCBI): domain Eukaryota; kingdom Metazoa; phylum Chordata; class Actinopteri; order Gadiformes; family Bregmacerotidae; genus Bregmaceros; species Bregmaceros cantori. The sequence goes on along the minus strand of OMKY01251070.1, from coordinate 11,854 downwards.
AAAAGGTCAAAACAAAGCACAAAAATGAAATATAACTCAATGGTTCGTGCTTATGTGTAAAGTGATGTGCACCACCACCATGCACACTACAACAATCCCCCCTCACGCCCACAGAAATATAATTAATTGTGGGTCCGCCTCTCTGTATGTACGCCTCCGGTTGAGAACCTTTCCATGCACGATGCTTTGGCATGCAGTACCACACACCACCGCTAACAACATTGATGGCGTTGACGATCCCCCACCGCGTCCACACACCACTCAGCCACGACTAAAGATGTGAAAATGGCGGAGCTACAGATGCTGTTGGAAGAGGAGATCCCGGCGGGACGGAGCGCTCTGCTGGACAGCTTCACAAATTTGGAACGAGTAGCCGAATACTGCGAGAGCAACTATGTCCAGGTGAGTCCGGACGTGTCGATCTGCTCGGAGGGCTTGTTTATTCGGTGGGGTGGGCGAACCCCCTTAGCACTACCAGCGAGGGTAGTAGACGCCATATACATATATATGCACATAGGCTAGAGCAGACGTCAATGCAATCGCCTGCAAATGTATCGGGTGAATGACATGTTGGGTAATAGCTGTTTGTGATCCAGCCAAAACGTCCTCTTGTTGTCTTTATTTGACGGAGGGATGGTGACGTCTACCCGCTTCTCGCCTGACATGACAGGCTAGTAGGTGGCTAGCTCGCTCGGACCTCCGCTGCTGCTGCTGCGGGTGTATAAAACAAGAAGGACCCAGCAACCCCCAATGACCAAGCGACGATAAACCCGCTTGTAGCGCTACATGAAACCGTTTGCACGGCCGTTTTCGCTCGTTTATTTCTCGAGGCTCATTCCCTCGGAAAAAAAACGCACCCACCAACAACACGTACCCGACCCGTGGATTGCTGTTGGACGAGGAGGAGAAGGCGGCGGCGGGAGCACTCTGGGTGGACATCGGGGGCAGTTTTTACAGCAATGTACCGCGACAGAGGGTGTCCGTTTACATTTATGTAATGTTGATGACCGCTGGAGGGGCTTTCGTTATTTGTTAATGTTTACGTTAAACCGCACGACGAAGAATCTATCCCTGGGCTGGGAGGTGGATGGAGCGCCATCCCTGTAAGCCCTCGACTGTTTTACAACGACAGAAAATACAGTGACAACCGAGTCGAATTTCGCTCCTGGTTGTTTTGTACACGCGTTCCTATTCACATTAAGCACTGGTCTTGTCTTGGTACTATTTTTGCCGGGGCGCTGCCGTGCCGTGGACGCCAGCAGTGCTCTACGCCCCCGCAGAGCGACGACCGAGTCCTTTCTGGCTGCGCGGTCGCTCTGAAAATTGCCAGTGCGCCCGAATTTAGTACTTGAATAGCGTTTACCATTAAAGTCTGCATTCAGAATGTGAACACCCCCCTCGCGTAAATAATTTCCACACCTCGCGTGCATTCACTGTTCCTAAATTGCCAGGTTTTCTTTGGCATAGAAAGGGTTAATGGGTTGACGTTTAATTAACTATACTATAGTAACAATAATGCATAGTAATAACATTTCTTTGTGTTCAATCTTGTTTATTCCAAAAACAAGACTGAACACTCCTTCGAACGTCTAGGAACTGCTGCCAGATTTTGACAGGAGTGACAACCTAACCGAATAGGAGAATGCGAGACGCCGGGGGAACATGCAGACTTTACAACTTTTCCCTGTTCCCCAACAAGTTTGTCATGTTGGGGAACAGGATTGAACTTGTGCAATCAATACAACGCATCAATGGTGCGTGGGAAAAAGTGGATTCAAAACACAGAGCAGAGAACATTGTGCCAGGCAATGTCTTGCCAAATCGGTATAGACTTGTAAGGTCCGTTGTGGCTTGAGGTCTTGTGGTTGTCGGCTGTAAGCTTGTATAGTGTGGTCAACAACAGCACCATTATCTGTCTTCTGGAGATGTCACTAAGCACAATTGTGGCGCTTGCCACATTGCTTCTGCTTTTTCACCGCCCGCAAGAAATCCATCTTCTTCCTTTGCCATAGTCCAGAGGACAGATTTAACATGTTCTACAACTGATTTTGACCCACAGCTTTGCTGGTTGGATTTGCGTTGTGTTTTTTATTTTGGTATATTATGTTTCAAATGTCTAATGTCTCTCTTGTTGACATGTTCAAATAAACAAACATTCATTCATTCATCAACTTAAAACTTCCTGCCGCCTCCAAGCTCAGGCGATCTGAGCCAGTCAATGGAGGAGGAAAACCCATTGACATGCCACTATCTGTGTCACAAAGCTGATTGCACACTGCCGCTGACCCTTGAAAAGATGTGGCTGTAATAACGGGTCACGTTACATCAGTGCTGTTGTCTGCTGATGCTTTCATTTCAGCAACGCTGGTCACAGCTAGGGGGTGTTCCCGCAACATCCGCCCTCTGGTGGCCAGTATCATGTTTTGCAACCGTCCAATTTGCGGGTAGTAAAAACACCCCCAAAATACGTAGTCGCATGAAATTGGGATAGCTCATGAAGGTCTATGTGTAAATGTCACATGACTGGCGCTTTATGCTGTTCATGCTGTTCAATATGTTCGCTGCTGAGTTACCTGGGATTCATGTTTCATGGAAAGCCATGCACTTTTGTATCACCACGTGCACAGATTTCAGCCCAGAGGTGCTCCATGTCCTGACGATTTGTAGATGTTGTCGCGCCATAATTTGGGTTGTCTGTCTTTGCTTTTTTTTTGTTTGGCTGATTTGGGAGCTCTTTATATGATTGTAGAGTCTTGGTGATCAAGGTTTTTATGAAGGGAGACTGGAATCAACTCACGATAGCTGCGTGCACTGTCAGACTAAGCCACAGACACAAGAGTGTGTGGGATGGGGTGAAGCAGTCTCGCCGACTGCGCCACAGAGTCTGCCCCAATGATGATCTACTTTTGATTATTGCAATTGTTGGTTTGAATGGTGTTGGTGCGCAGGGCTTTTATTATGTGATCTGTGAGTTGGTCATTCGTCATCCATTGTACGGCACGCATGCACGACTTGCTGTCATTCTGCTATTCAAGTCCTTTTGTACAGTGGAGGTGTGGTCTCATGGGCATAAGTAGGGGTGCACCTATCACATTTTTTTGATCCCGATCCTTTGATTTTTAACGATTGGCTGATCCCGATCTCCGGTACCGATCCCCGATACCGAGTCCCGATACAGAGTTCTGATCCAGCAAAAATTGGTAGTACCCCAACTATTTAACACAATTGTCAATTTCAATAATCGTCAAAGTAAATAAATAGTCATTTAGCTCCCCGACTCATTTACCGATCCTGATCGGGACATGAGTCCTGATCCTTGGAAAAAAGTTTGATCGGCCCCCGATCACCGATCTGAGGATCGGATCGGTGCACCTCTAGGCATAAGTAAAAGATCATTTATGCTCTACTGCGCTCGCTGGCTATCATGGGAAGCTTATGGTAAAAGAAATGCAGTATATCTTCTCTCTGCTTGGCTCCCTACCAAAAACCCCGGGGCACACAACCCATACCCAATTGAAGGAGAAACCCAGGGTTAACTGTGTTGAACATTGTGTATGCCAAACGGGTAATATCCATTTTAGTATTGTCCCAAATGGCCAAACATCGTCATTGGAAGGATTTTATACTTCCCATTATTATTTTTGTTAAAATTGTCTCTTAGCCAGGATGATCTTTCAGAGGTGGGAGGTGTTGGAAAAGCTGTTAAAATCAAATTATGATCTAGCTTGCAAAGACGCGATTGTTTTTTAGTGCTTTTATTATATCTTTTTTTCACCAGAACTTTAAAAGAAGGTGTGGATGCTGGAGGAAAAAAAGGATCATTGACCCAATTCGGTACAGTTATTAACATTATTGAGGAATATATTTGATATATGAATATGATATCATACTATTCATATCCTGCGTGGTAAATGTGAGGTGTGTGAGGCCTTTGTTCTTAGTGGTTGCTGTTATATATTTTTTCGTTTTGCTTTTCTGTTAATGACATCCAGATGTAAATTCCTTTGCCCATATGGCATTCATTGTGTTAAAAATGAGCAAGTGAAAACTCATTCACCTGTTGTGCATATAGAGATGTGAAACGTTGACCATATAACTACCCGATTATGACTCCATAAACCATGAAGGCACATTCGAAATTCTGCAATACATTTGGGTTAAAAAAAATGTGTTTTGGGCATAAATTATAATCTACAAAAACTGTGTTTGCGGGTACTCTATAACTACTTGTACTTGTACTGTATTTTCTAGCGGTTATAAACACACACGCTAAATAGGAAGAAACACTGTGTGGCTGTAGCTTATAACTGGCTAAATTGTGAAAAGTAGGTGCTTGAGTGAGAAGTAAAATACAGGAAAAATTGCATTGAAACTTTTTTGACTTTTAACCTGCATGGCGTAAAATAAGTATGTATTATGGCTTCACCAATTCTCATGGAGGTATCGGAAAATTGGGAACCAGAAAGAATTTGGTAATGATTAAGGTTGTAACTAACTGAACATTTCACTAATCGAGTATTCTCCCAAAATGTCCTTTTTAAGTGATCAAACATGTTTCTGCCAAGAAAACCATATAGAGCGGACCTTTAATGTAATTCACCTAATTACCAAATGTTTCCTTTACTGGGTGATCAACATTTTTAATGATTTGCAAGTTTGTGTGTGTGTGTGTGTGTGTGTATATATTATAATAATTATTATTATTTTTGCTCAAACAAGATGCAATAAAAAAGTAAATAAAGTCATAGTATTGGCATTTCTGCTGAGACATGTGAGCATCTGTCCATGTGTTCATAAATTTGTAGCAAAATAATCGTACCAACAAAAGCTATAAATGACATCCATAGCCACATACCGGAGCACTGTAGTCTGAATAAATATATAGTACTAGTTAGTTATCTAATTTTTGAATGTGGTCATTGTCGGTGTAACCCTGCACAAAATATTGCATATTGTGTGTGTGTGTGTGTGAGAGAGAGAGAGAGCGAAACTGCCACAGCTAGTTCCTATTTAAATCCACCCACACATTACTGGCAGCTAGAAGTGCACACATCTGTGACTATGTTGGCCTCTCCTTCTGCTGTCTCTTTCCCGCTCTTTTCTTGTTTTCCCCGTCGGTGTAGGTTTGAGATATCCAGCCTACTGTAGCGGTTCGAGCCGAACAGTATCAGTGCGGCGCTTTCGGTTCGGACCCCCCCACATGCTCGGTCCAGACCCCACATTGTCCAGTGGGCTGTGTTGCTTTTTTGCTGTGCAATAGGGGTGCAAATTAATCGGTGACTAATCGATTTTATAAAATGAATCGACCACTAGTGCAATAATCGAAATTTGTTGTTATTGTCGGCAGTTTTCTGCTAAAGTTTCCCCCATTTATCCACACGCATTTGATATTAATTCATAATTTCTGAAAATATGAAAAATTGAATGGACATAATTGATGAAAAATATGGATATGAAGAAAACCATGAAAATATTACACTGTAAATTACATGTAATGAGTTTGAGTCGCAGGAAATAACTTAATTTTGGAGGTTTTAGTTGGTTAAGAAGGAAAAAAAAGACTAGATTTCAAGTTGACAAGATTCTCATAATTGTTGATCGCCGTGAGAATTTGGTATTTTTAAAGGAAAAACTATCCAACCGATTAATCGTTTCAATAATCGGCAATTAATCGACTATTAAAATAATCGTTAGTTGCAGCACTACTGTGCAATGACAGCTGTTCAAGATGGTTGATTCTTTTTTTTTTCTATCTTATTTTTATTCAGAGAACATCAAACAGACAGTCGCACAGCAACAATGTCGTACGTACAGAGAGAGCCAGCAACCATAGATACATCCCTCTAATTACGATTACAGGTGCTACTGGTAGATGTTGAATTCTCTTATCTACTAAAAAACAAAAGATGGTCACATAACATTTTCGCTGAATGATTTAAATGTTGGATTTTTATATTGGGCCAAAAATATGTGCGTGTGTGTGTGTACACTATATTTAATTAGATTTGAGCACTTGTGCTCTTTCATTCGAGCCCATTTACCATACATATTACTTCGGTTGTCTTTCATTTAATTGAATTAAATGATCTTTACAAACAAAATGATGCTAGTCGGAACATTAACAATCCCAATGCTGCAGTTAATGCATTTAAGGACATATTTTATTTATATTCTAATAACTTTCACCAGTACTTCAGATTATGTGTTGAGGCTGAATGGTTTTGGAATTATTTCTAATGGTGCTGCTAGTTTGTTGTTTGAAAAAACAATGTCACATATTTAAAAAACAGAAAACCTTTTTTTGTTTCATATGTATCAAGGTCTTGGTAAACATAGAACTTTTGACTACCAACGTGCTGTGTGAATAATTCCCACTCACACTGGTGCAGCAAGCAACTTTTTTTAGGGGCACGTTGCGCAGTGAACGTTTTTCTCTCCCAGCCAGCTTTTCTGGTCTGGTGGGTTCAGGGCTGCACCTCGGTGTGGCTGCAGATCACTGGCTACAATGGAATGGATGACTCGATAATTGGGATTGGCTACTAGTGTGCCAGGCACTTTGATTCATTCCCTTGTTGAGTGCCTATTGCAAGCCCCTGGTGGCAGAATATGAAATTGATTCATGCTTGTTGCTGACGGAAGAGTGATGGAAATCGGCTCTCGACGTGAAACCATTTGCTCTGTCCTTGTACTGCCATGTCTGCTTTGATGGTTTAGCCCGTTGGGACGAATGAAGTTCCAGCCATCTGTGTGTTGGAACGATGGCTGCCTGAATGTGTGCATTGGGTCATTGTTGAATCATCTATAGAGGATTTCTGTGCACCTTGAAAGCAAATTGATGGCAAGCCAAAACAATCCCACATCCCACTCACAGGCTTCTTGTGAGTGGGAAGTGATGCAATCACAGCGGTGGATGTTAATTGCACTCAGGTGCGTCAATTTGCCTTAACGGCGCTCTGATTGGGCGGTAGACTTGTGGCCAAAAATCCTACCCTGATTGGTTATAGTTGAAATCCTTATCTTTGATTTCCTCCCGTGTAGACGTAACCTGGCATACCTGTGAACTGCGTGTGATGTAGAAATTAGAAGATTGTTCGGGCTTGCCAGGCTAGGTGTTTTGTCATCCCTTTTGTTAATTACCCCCACCAATTAATGGTGATATGATCCCATGCATTTATTTATTAATGTATTAGTTTGGTTGTCTGTGACTAGAATATCTTAAACATCTGGATGAATTTAGAATAAATGGTCAGTATAGGTAGTCGCCTATGCATTATTTTTATTTCGAGTGACTATGAATTATTTTTTTTCCATTTAAATTTGTTGACATTTTTTAATTTTTTAAAGCATGCGTTTTAATTAGCACTACCGATATTGAGGAATAAACCATGGCAATAACAAGTATATTTGTTATATATAAAATGATGATAAATTGTCAAGTATTATCGTTATAAACTGTTCAATTCCTAATTTTGTTATTATGGCGTGCAAATACGCAACTCGACAACTTGCTGAATAATTTTGTAGGTAAAAGTACACCTTTTTATATGCCATGTAGATGGCAATAATGGCTTTCACCATTCCTTGTGGAAAATGATAACCATTCGTCAATGCATGTAAAGGTTGTCATGAGAACCACATTTATTATAGAGCAGAGTAAAGCGAAGTTTACTTAGTAATGTGATGCAGCCGAGTCCATGAAACGGCCCAAAACATGATATTGCTGGTCAACAGGGCACAGTGGTGCAGTGGTTAGGACTGCTGCCTCACAGCAAGAAGGTCCTGGATTTGAATCTCAGGCCAGGTCCTTTCTATATGGAGTTTACATGTTCTCCCCGTGTCTGCGGGGGTTTCCTCCGAGTGTTCCTGTCCACCCTCTGTAGATACCAAATGGCCAAGCGGAAATGTGTGTTGTGACAGAATGTTTTTTTTTCACCTTTTTTGTTTCAAATTCAATTTCAGTATTTGTTGATGGTGGAGCCACCTTATACAAAACGAATTATCAGATTGACTTCACCTGGCACAAAAAGGAAATGGCTGAGTAATTGGCAGCACTACATCTCACACAAGAGGCCAGCTGTTGAAATAAATCAAATGTTTTAACGCAGTGGCTCAGCTGAGCCAAAGTCGTATAATTGTCTTTTCCGAACCAAAATGCAACTTCACCCCTGCCATTTTGGATACTAGATTTAAACTTCAGCACCAGTGACCTCCTTACAAAAAAGTGAAAATAGTAGCTGTATTTAGTTATTTCATTATCAATGACTCTGGTATTGATATTACCAGTATTGTACATGGAACACCCCTATTGCGTATGGAGCAAAACTATGAGTATGACTCATTTTTCACTGAGAATGCTGTCTTTGTTGCTTCCCAAACAAAAATCACATCACTCCTGAAGCCCGGGGCCATGTCCTCAACTGACGTGTCACCTCCGTCGGATACGAAGCACTCCAGAAGCACTAGAGCAAGAACATGTTATGTAATGTACTGAAGTGCTGGATACGAGTCCATGTCTAGATTTGTGCTTCCACGTGTGCCTGAAAATCTGGGATTCATTGGATGTGAATAGAGCTGCAACTGATTAATCGATTAATCGATTATTGGATTACTGCAACTAATTTGATAATCGATTAATTGTTTCCTCGTTTGGTCACTCCTGCTTAGATGTGTTGAATGTTGTTCAACGTTTGCAATATCAACAATGTTTCAGGTTAATGATCACTACAATTCTGTGTGCTGCATTAGCTCAGTATGTGCGTACACGTAACAGTGCGTACACTGCAAAGCACACATCTGAGCCAAGCATATGTAATTGCCGCATGTCTCCTATCCCTTCTTCACCCTTTTTCCAGCCAATCCTGAACGAAGCTCAGAATTGGGGCAGAAAAAAAGACATTTGCGCCGAAAATACAAATGTTCCGATTTATAAATAATTTTTACATTATAAATATCCGAAACGCTCTCTGATGGTCTTCTACGCTGTTGGAGGGATGGTTGATGATTTAAATGTAATTAGTTCTGTGGTGTAGTTAATAATTTGTTAGGTCTGCAACTGGAGAATTAATTAGCCCATGGCTCATGGAACAGATAAATTGCCTGCGATGCACAGAGGGTGATTTTATAAACGTGATACGTTCATTGTTTGATGGAGTGAAATATGCACCAAGCACAACACACACTCACTGTGAGCCGAATTGCCGCAGGAAATTGCTCAAAACAACAGCTGACTCCGTCTCCCGCACTCCCCCCACTGACGACTAGACTTGAATCGTAGCGTCATCGTTCCGTGTAATTACTGAACATGGCCAAGATTACGATGTCCCTGTCATATAGTGTATCTGGCAACAAAGTTGTAAGATTGCAAAAAGTGTGTGGGTTACACTGCACAATAACGCCTGCTTTTCAATAGATTGTCTCCGGGCATTTTCTCTCATTAGCTCCTATGTTATCTTCTAAATAGTAGTTATTTCCTAGAGCCATGTGTATATACACACATTGTGGTACTGCGCTTGTATTCGGGTTACCGGCTGTATGTTCACCTCCTGTTCTTTGGACCATTCATCTCCAGGGGTTGCTCTCCGGGCGAGAATAAAAAATCCATACAGCCCCGCCCTTGCACGTCTAATTGCGGTGCAGTGATTTGTGGGCCAGCCGGGTACGTCGTCGGGTCCCTGGGCAGAGAGAGGGAGATGGAGAGGGGTGTGTGTGTCTGTGTGTGAATGAATGCATCACATTTTCTCTGAGGCGTGTTGCTTGCTCTGAGCCTGCCTATGTCTGCTATTTTTTTTCCTTGATAGCCTCGCAGTCAAAAGACCGGATTTTTAGATGACTCAATTTGTGTGTGTGTCTGTGTGTGTGTGTGTGTGTGTATGTGTGAAATGGTATAAAGCATCAGTGTTTATTCAATGACCACACTGGCTATGGGCAGGAAATGTGTGCCTAGTGCCTACACAATTGTAACCGGTCTGATAACCACCACCCAGAAAATAATCTCCCCACTAATGGTTATCATCGCCACCATCATTGTGCTTCATGTGATTGATTTTGATTTAATTGTGAACACAACTGCCGCCAATTTGGGTTTGGCGCCCTTTCCAAACATTTCCGCTAATCGTGTGCCAAAACCATAGGGCTTTAATCAATAGTGCAGTCCAACTTGAAGAAGAATGAATGGAACTAATGTTAATTTGAAGTAAACTCATTCAATCGAGTTTAGTTGACTATTATAGCAATCACTCAACTAATCTATTAGATAGAACAATTTTGGTTTACACAATCTGGTTTAGGATAATATTATGACAATTTTTTTACATTTGTTTCTTCATCAATTATGTCCATTTTGTATTTTCAGAAATGAATATCAATTTTGCATGAGGTAATAGGAGGTAGTCTGGACAGAACATACAATGTTGACGATTCAATTCCTCTGCAATTATTAAACTTGGTGCTCAATGCACTTTGCCATATCATGCACATTACCATTTGTGTGTGCTTTTTTTTAACCAACGCAAATGCTGTCGATTTTGTAAAGGTAGCAAAACTTTCCTGAAAACACAGCATGGTGTAAGTGCTTTCACAACGTTTTTGTGGTGCATTCCTTCCCCGCCATCCTGCAAAGCAAGTAATTATGTGTGGGGGAGGTGGGGGGGGTTCGTCGACAAGGCTACCAAGTATGCTAATATGTTTATAGTGCGTGGAGGACTCGTGTGGCAGTGCAGAACATTGTGGCACGTAAATGAATCTGTGAGTGAATCTTGGGTCAACTTTTAAACGTGGCATTTGGGTTTAATTTCTGAAACGATTATTATTTAATGTTTTTTTCAGCCCATTCAGGCTGTTTTTTTTCCAAGCTTTATTTTATTAGGGTTAGTGGAAACGGGTGAAGATGGGGGTAGACATTCGGGAAATGCGTCGGTGGTGGGATTCGAACCACCGACTCACCGCACCATTAAGGCATATGCATGCTTTCCAGTGCACTGCCTAACCGACTGAGCTACTGGGCAGCACACAATTATTATTTTTAATGTTTTTGAATTCTGATTAACTTTTTCAATGTGTTTTTTTTTTAATTTCTCACTAAACCGCTTTTGCGCTGCAACGATTGAATATTTTAGTAAAAAAGTATTCTGCCATAATATTCACCTATTAACCGAGTAATTAGATAAAGTATTAATTTGTAATGTATTATAAAATAGTACTAGTATCCCAAAAAAGGGAAATTATTTTGGTGTTTTTGGCTTTTTGTAGTGAAGTCTAATCAAGTAATATGAGTTTCAGCACTAATTTATGTGGAATTAAAATGAGGGATAAGAATCTGATCCTATTCCTCTTGTTCCTATTTTATTAATAGAAATGTGTACAAAACTGCAAACCTGAGTTGCTCAATGTACAAAAAAATACAGCTCAATGTTTTGTGCTGTATGTTTTGCTGCATGTGTGAATTTACACATTCCAAAGAGGTTTTATTGGATAGTGGATACCTTTTTACAAGGTACATTGTTAGAGTTGCAAGTTCAAATATCGGTGCAAATAGTTTGGCAATAAAATGTCTGTAGACTAGAGGATTAAAAATGACCTGAAAGTAATAATAGAAATGATAAGTACTCAAAGCCGCTAAGATCGTTGTTTTCAGAATTAAAAAAAAAACTGAATCGGTGAGCAGTGAGCACTGAAAGGGTTGCTAAAACGTTTTTTTTTTTTTAAATAAAAAAAAATGACTATGGGATTGCTGTGACATGTGACACCGTGTGCCTGTTGTTTACATAGATTGCTGACTGATTCAAATGTATTCAATAATTTGGCATCACTATTTATTTCAGAAAAACAAATCTCATTGGTGGAAGTGCTGCTTGCA
>OMKY01251067.1:0-16026 GCA_900302395.1 Bregmaceros cantori | reverse complement strand
TTTGAACATTAGTTACGCATTAGCTAAGCATTAGTTAAACCATCATTTCAACCTTAGTTAACCCTTAGTTAAGCATTACATCTTAATTATTTCACATTACTTAATCATTAACTAATGATTTTCAGACCGTAATCTGGTTTACGGTGTGTTGGGTCTGGTCATGCCAGGTCTGAAGCCGTGCTGAAATCATTAGTTAATGATTAAGTAATGCGAAATTAAGATGTAATGCTTAACTAAGGGTTAACTAAGGTTGAAATGATGGTTTAACTAATGCTTAGCTAATGCGTAACTAATGTTCAAATGCGGACACGTATTATGAAGTGCTACCCATATTTTTTAAACATGTAAATCGCAAATCGGATTTTGCTGTTTTCTATGATAGGTGCAGTACAACAATGTTGTACTAACTAATAAATAAACATAATATCCATTAGCAAATAAAGCAAATACTGAGATTTATATATATATATATATATATATATATGTATACACACACACACACACACACACACACACACACTGTGGTGTCTAGCTATGTAGATTAGCCACAATGATCTCTTTTTTTGTCTCAAAGAAAAAAACGCTACGTTTTAAGGATTAAATCCTGACATTTGGGGAATCTACAGACTGCATACATATTTCATACATTCAAAAATATATACTACATGTATTCTGCCCATCCTGCCATCCCCTCTAAACTATGCATTATACACACGTCTTATGTTGTATTCTGGCGCCCCCTCTTGACAATATCATTCATATCATTCTGTGCGGTGTTTCAGGGAAGTAGAGTTGTGTAATAAGTATGTTGAAGCCTATAATGTTTTCAGTGCGGTAATCGTAATGATTGTTAGACAAACAACCAGCGATAATATACAACATATATTATCATTCATATTATTATCACAATAATATTGCAAACTAGACAACACTTTAAAAAAAGGCCAGTTACTCCGTTAAAGAAGTTTTCACATTGACAACCTTTAATCTGACTTTATTACTAAAATGTATGTCTATTATCTGTAGGCACCTGTTCATCTAGCCGAGATTGAGACTGATTGAAAATCTCAAACTCCTCTTTCCTCCAGTCCTCTGTTAAAGGAGTACTGTTAATCAATCAGAACGATTTAACATCAACAACAAATAATCCAAAGAAGTAGTTATTTCTTCAACTAGGCCGAGATTGAGATTGAGTGAAAATTTCAATCTCCTCTTTTCTCCAGTCCTCCGTAAAGGAGTTCTGTTACCCAATCAAAAAAACTGTAGTTATTTTTTTCTTTTTTGCTTTGCGCCATCTGGTCTATGTTTCTGATTTTGTGGTCATTGTCTTTGTTGATTGTAGACGTGAGTGATGTAAACTTTGAGTAGGTGTTCCGTTGGAACAGTAGTTTTAACAGTAGACCAGGGCTACTCAACCACAGGGCTGCATTGTCAGTAGGCCTCAGCTTATTTGTACAACTTGATCCAACGCGAAACCACCACATTTAGATAACTTTTATTTAAATTAGCATACTTCCCCCTTTAAAAGGGCTTCAATTCTATGCAACAATGGTGCTTTCTCGTTTGTAACAAGAAACATCTGAAACAACAACATCAGACAAATAGTGGTAAACGGCAGCCACTCACTTCAACTACAACACATTTATAGTGCATCTGTTGAGGTAAAGAACAGAGTTTCTGTTCTTTACCTTGAGGGTTGAACATCTCAACCCTTGGCTAACACAGTTAGCCTCAACCCTCAACAGCAAATTTATAGCGCTGACCGGATTTGGCCCGCCGTCTGCCAGATGAATTGCCCTGCAGTAGACACTTCTATGTGAGGTGTGGAACGGTACTCACGTAGCAAGGCGTTGAGTGTCTCCTTCCACTGCATGTCCACGGCCTGTGAGGCGCGGAGGGCTTTCCTCCACGCGCTCATGATGCCTTCTGCCGTCGCGTTTGCTTGTGGCCACAGAGGCGACAAGCACTCAAACCTAAAAAGCCAGCAAACTCGGAAAACCAGTCGGTGTTGAATGGTGGGCCGTTGTCAGTCTTTTAACACTTTTTGGAATTCGAAACACGGAAAATACTGGAATGACAGCATTGGCTGAGGTCGAACATATTATTTCTATGACAGGACAGCGCGTGTACTCATCTATGATCACTAGTAGATATTCTCCTGTAGGAAGAGAGCCATAGAAGTCAGCATTAACATTGTGCCCTGGGGCTTCTGGTAGATCAGACATTTTGAGTGGTTCAGCTTGTGGTGTGACTGTATTTGCTTGGCTTGTTAAACAGCTCTAAACCGTCTGTTCTGCTTTTTGACCAAAACCGGTTAAAATTGTTTCTTCACGTTCTCTTTACATTTTAACATATCCTATGTCTGGGAGACTATTTCTGTCCACTTCACCGTCAGTCATCATGCATGTGGGGCTCCATCTTGTGGACAGACGAGGAAGTGAATGTAATGGCACGGTTTTCATGTTAATACAGTTGCACTGAAGTCCACCAAATATATTCTGTATAAACTATATCTACATTTTAACATAATATAAAGAACTTTAAGAGTGAACAGAATTTTTGCATTCCGAACTGTTTCAGGACCAATATTTTGGTGGCGGAACGGTTCAGAGAACGAAAACGTTAAACATAGGCCTGCCTGTGCTGCCCAGTAGCTCAGTTGGTTAGGCCGAGCGCTGGAAAGCACACATATGCCTCAATGGCGTAGTGAGTCGGTGGTTCGAATCTCGCCACCGACGTATTTCCCGCATGTCTGCCCCCCATCTTCACCTGTTTCCGCTAACCCTAATAAATAAAGCTTGGAAAAAACAGCCTGAATGGGCTGGAAAAACATTTAAAAAAAAACATAGGCCTGCCTGAACCGTTTAAAAATAATTTCATTTTAAGGCCTGGTCAGGGAACCATACTTTTGATCTAAGAAGTGCTTTGGTTTTAACTCTGCGCTGATGTCCTTGCTGAGCTCATTGTAGAACTCTGTGTTCGAGTGATCCTGATGATGATCCTGGTCGCTCTGTTCTTGGTGTGTGACATGCTCAACTCTTCACTGACACTCTTGTACTTCTTTAGCATTCCTCTGCTACCTTTCCCGCTCTGGTGGACTCTGCTGTTGATGTTTGTATGAGGTGACATGTAGTCAGCTGGATTTTCTGTCCCTATGCGGTACTCCACCCAAAAGTTGTACGGCTGGAGTCGTAGTAGCCTCATCTCTCATTTCTTGCAGGTGGCTTTGACTTTGGATTGTTCCAGATCACTTCCAGTGCTTTGTGGTCTGTAGCTAGAGTGGGTAGAGGGTTTCCGTAAAAGGTAGAGGTGGAAGTGTTCACAGCGCCATACGATTGCCAGTGCCAGACAGGATTAAATCGGAAACTGGGATTAAGAGTGGGCAGACATTGCAGGGGCAGACATTGCAGAAAAGCCAGATGGAGGACGAAAACGTTAAACAGAGACCTGCCTGAACCGTTCGGAATGGAACGTTTTAAATATAATTTTGTTTTCAAGCCCTGGTAGTGAACCTACCATGTCTGCCCCTAACTCAACTGTCTTCAGTTTGCCGAAGACAGATTGGCTAATTTCCGAAGATATCATAGATCATTTCCATTTCTCCAATGACCGGACCCTGTGAACATCGATGATGTAAACATAATTTATTCAGGTTCTTCAGGTCAACACAGGAATTGGTAGTTCCAGGCTCGGGCATTCAATACTCGCTCCTCGATGATCCCAGCAGACACCAACCCATGCCCGGGCAGGCACAGCAATCACTCCTCTCTCTCCAGGACGCCAGCATGTACACTCATTTCCTCGGTTTACGCTACGCTGATGTCTTCCGTGTGCTTCTGCTAGTCGAGTGGGCGGAGTCGACTACCAAAAGCACGGAGCCTATGGGATTTACAATAGAAATATACCAATTTCAGCAGGCCGTTTAACCTATTTAAAGATTGTTTCTAATTGATGTTTTAATGTATATTGTCGGGATAATTAATGGTTCATTGTGTGAGGGGGGGCATCATTTCACAAACGCGTCAGATTTGGCGTTAATATTTTTTATTTCAGCTCCCATAGGATCCCATTCATTCTGACCATCATTGGCGCCCCTAGCGGACATTACCACCGGAAGAAGTCGCATGTGGGGTGTCTCTCTCTCATATACTGTATAGCTCTCTCTATCCCCTGGTACCGGATATACGGGTACTTTCAACAATGGCAGCGTGCAGTTTGATGAAAGGAGTGGGGTGACGTCATGCACGCTGCGTCTACTTTATATACAGTCTATGCTTTCGCCCAACCCCTTTTCTTCACTCCTCTTTGGCCACTGGCATCCTCTCTTGCATAACGCATGTACTGCATTTACAACACACTGGACAACCGGCTGGACCGCAGACTACGGCAAGGCCATGCTGTGAGATTACTGCTAGCTCCTGTTTACCAAACAGCTGTGGATTCCTGGAAAAATCAGGATCAATAAAACATTCAAGTTCCTCTGACCCACTATCTCAAGGCATATGATTGATATCTGCCACCGGGGCTCCTGATGCACTTATAGACAGCAGCTAGAAGCATGCCATTTGTGCTGACTGCTGAACAGATCTTCCCAAAACGCAATAGGAGCAACAATAAACCTCACATATATTGTAGAGCCATGCTGTCTGAATGACCAGACAGGAGTCCTCATGGGGGAAAGAGTTTTGATGACCAGCTAAGGCAGTTTTTGTCATTGCTAGAACCAATCTTGCTGAGGAGTGGCGATCTTGGTGAAGAGTTGTGCTAGGTGAATGAGGAGTTTGTCACAGAGAATGAGACAAGATGGAATTTTAATGTCCTAGAGGGGGAAAATGCCATTAAAACAAATTAAACAACGCTCCAATGCAACAATGAACAATATAGCCAAGTTAAAAACAATACATTGAAAACACAAAACAAGCACAACGTGATTGTGATCGTCATTGCACAAGGACAATCAAATTAAATTAATAAATTATGGCTATTTATGCATGTGTGTGCTCTGGAGCAGCCGTCAGCATTTCCCCAGCCTGAATGTAATGTTCTACCTCCTTGTAGAAAATTACCTTTTTACTTATTACTTATTTATACATTTGTGCTCAGATAAATAACCTAGCTAGGCTCATCTCTGGTAGCCCCGTTATGCTATTGTGTGCCCCCACTTGGCCCTTCAGCCAAATGTTTGCGTGTGCTGTGGCATTTTTGGAATGCAGTGTGGAACCAGTATTTCATGCTCTCTCTATATAACTACGGGGCTGCCTTGAATTACTTCACCTGTGCAAAACAGCTCCCTCCATTTTATACATTCACCTTGATGAATGACATACCTGTGCTTGTAAATTGTGATCGAGACCCCACTGAGGTGATGACCGTTGCTACGGTCCCAGAGGGCTCAGGTGCTTATGGTTATATTTAAACAACGGCCACTGAAGTCACTCATGAGTTGTACATTATGGTAAGCTGAATTGACGATAGCAAACCGCACATACAGACAGGTGTGGAAAAGATCGCTTATAGCAATAACACCTGCCTGTCGGCAGAAACCATAACCGCTAGGTTTTAAGAGGCAGAGTGGTTAACTATTGGATGGTGAAATAGCAAGATACTCAGCCTTTGGTCCAGGATAATGAAAGCAGGCTGAGTTGAATGCAGCCTGCAGAATAAATAGAGGAAGCTACAGATGCTAGCAATAGCTCTTCTTCGTAGCTTCCTGTGCAGAGATTGGCGCCCAGCACCTTACGGGGCGCTATCGCCCATTATCGCTAATCTCTGGTAAGTGGTGCAAGCGCCACAGGTAACAATAAGACACATTTTAAATGTTCCGATACCCTGACAATATCATTAATATATAATATAAATGATTTAGGGCCCAATACCGACCCTTGTGGTAGCCCACAAGTAATATTTATGCATTCTGATTTATGGTCACCTATCTGTACAAATTGTTTTCTACTTCTGAACTACATTTTAAAGGGCTATATTAGTACTACTAATATCGTCTGACACCACCCTCCATTAAATAAATAAAAAAAAAACATCTGGAACACATTCAATTATTTCAAAGTAACCCACTATTGGGTATGTTGAAATAATCTTGAAAGCAAGTAATATAATGTTTGTTTGATTTTTATTGCTTTCAACAGTGGTTCATGCCATTTTATGAGTTGACTTGCAGCAGATTCTAATAAACTAGATATCAGATATTATGTGATTCAAGTATTTTCTAAAAAGTAATCAAAAAGTCACTAACCCTGTATAGTAGCAGTTGGTATCTTACATCCTTCTGTACTATTACAAAACACTCGGTATGGAATAAGGCTCAGAAGAGGCTATACTTCCTGCGGCAGCTTAAGATGTTTAGCGTGCCGATAGGGCAGCGGAGAAAATCATCGGCGCCCCCCACCATCTTTACAGGACCTTTTCCCGGACACGGTTGAGGAACCGGGCCAAAAACATTGTAGCGCCTCTCCTCGGGAAGGCGCTAATGTTCTAGTGCACGGTTCAATACTATGCGCAATCCATTTACTCATCTTTGTTGGACTTAAGTGTGAATTCAGCTGTCCCATTAGTCCATGTGATCACATCTCTGAGTAAATTTGTCTGTATTTCATCAATGAAATTAATATATTTTTCTATTTAAACGCTGAGGGAAGCGGAGTAGACAATGGGTAATTGACATAGACTGTTTATAAAGTAGATGCTGCACGCGTGACATCATCCTATTGCTTTCATCCTAGCCAGATTGAAGCCTCCGACCGCGCGGTGCCATTGCTGAAAGTACCCGTATATCCGGAGACAAGGAGAGGTAGAGAGAGCTATATGCTATGTGAGAGAGAGACACCCCACACGCGACTTCTTCCGGTGGTAGTGTCCGCTAGGGAAGCCAACAACAGAGTCGGATGAATGGGATCCTATGGGAGCTGATATAAAAAAAATATTAACGCCAAATAAGACGTGTTTGTGAAATTATGACCCCCCCCTCACACAATGAACCATTAATTATCCCGACAATATACATTAAAACATCAATTAGAAACAATCTTTAAATAGGTTAAAACAGGCTGCTAGGATTGGAATATTTGTATTGGAAACTACCATAGGGCGCGATTTCCGGAGGCTCCCCCCATACCAACCCGGAAGTAGGCACGGACATCAAAACGAACGCGGTGTCGATTTTTATGTACAGTCTATGGTAATTAGTCACACAGCGAGCTATATTAAGCATATTTTGAAACGGTGTACATTTTGTGTGCCAGCCACTTCAATCCACTTTGATGACTTTACACAGGCTGCGATTCAAACACAAGCATGCACTCTTATCTTGGGGGCGTAAACTCGTCTCTACACATTCCTGCAAAGTTGGTCATACATAATGTAATGCGAGGCTGCCCCCTCGTGGAGGAGCTGGGGGAATAGACCTGAACTAGATCGACAACAGACTGCACTCAGCCCATTGCCAAGCTCCGTTCAGACTCTATTTATAGGGGAGTGTCGGCACATGCCAAGTGAACAACATTGCAGGCCCACAATGCACTGCGCCGTTTCACTTCAATATGTTTTATACCCACAATTAAGAAACATGCCTTGTCTGGTGGTGCGTGACAAACTGTTGAATGTAATAAACATCACCTGATGTGACCTGGGCGGGAGCAGCAGGTATCAACAGGTCGGGGCGTCATCTCTCTAGACTTATAAATACCATCTACACAGCCAGGTTCGGTATCACACCGTGTGCCACTCTCCAGCTGAACATGGACTTGAAGAAATTTGCATCAGACTGGTAAGTAATGATTCATTGCATAGAGCCAAAATGGCAACCGACGTTGTCTTGAGGCACTTCACAGAAGTAATTTTTCATTTTAGATTTTAGTTTATAAAATCAGATTACGAACGAATGCAGCCGATTGGTCCAGAAGAACACATGACCACATGGGTGAGTGAGTTTAAGACGCATTTTGCCGGTGTTTAAGCAAAGCGGTGAGCAACCACGGCTGTGGTCACGTGTTCTTCCAGACCAATTGGACGGCTGCATTTACTCGTAAGAGAGATTGGGGGAAACAGACCTGCAGCATGCTTATGCCGAATACTAGAATCGATCTCACGACAGATGCGAGCACCGTGAGACTAAGCCAAAGGCACAATAGTGTAGGGTCGGATGAAACGGTTTTATAGGTTGCGACGCAAATGTTAGTCACGCAACTTGAACTTTTTTTGGCAAGCAACACTTGAACAACCGGTATGAAGATGTGTGGGTGACAAGAGGCCACCATTAGACTTTTGTGCCACACCCTTGTAGTCACACTACGTGCTCTTCTCTGGCTCAACATGGAAAATGAAATGAAATATCTTGTAGTAGACCGGTAAGTCAGCAATTTAAATTGTACTTTTTTAAAATGGGGGACCACTGATGCTCTTACAGAAATGACTTTGTTGCTTCGTTAAAGTTGAGGTGACCACAAAATGATGTTTTAAAAGGTTTTCTGTGTTTATAGTGGGCATAACATATTATTTTATGTCTTACTGCCGCAAGAAATATTGCGTTGAAGTCATGTATACACATTATCACCCCCTGCAGTATTGGCGTGGAACTCCGTCAAACTACAGTATTCCAATTAATGACCAAAACTTCATGGACACTTGGGTGATGCGGGTGGCGGTGGCTGGTGAGGGTGAGGCTAGTCGGTGAACTTCACAAAAGTTTCAACCTAATAAATGTGATTATTTCTTAAAAGTATTATTTTTGTTTACTTCAGCCCAAAACGCGGCTTAAATTGTTGGGAGACTTTCTAGCCTTCTGAAATTGTTTTTGTGTTAATTTATTTATTTATTTGTGAATATGTTTTATATATGTGCACATCACATTCATGACTATTTCATACACAATGGGAATCAGAATTTAAGACGTTGGTAGACTGGTAACATTGCGTGAGCTGTCTATTACAGACAATGTAATACCAAAATAGACCACGAGATGGTGTTGGCAAAGTACTTCTAAATGAAGTGACATACAATCACCAGGAGTCCATGATTGAATGTGTTTAATAAGTCCGGCCTGACGTGCCCTCTGATGTGGATATCTGGCAGGGCTCTGTACCGGTCCAAGGAACGAAAAAGAAAAACATTTTACAGAATTTTATGAGGAGCGGAAACGGAAACGAAAAAAGATTTCTCCAACTGTTCCGTAACCGAAACGGAACATTATGAAATCCACAAAACCGGTTAAAAACGTTTTTTTCTATTCTCTATATATTTTAACATATGCTATGTCTGGGAGACTATTTCCGTCCACTTTCACTGTCAGTCATCAAGCCCCATGCATCTGCGGCTCCATCTTGTGGATGGACGAGGAAGTGAATGTAATGGCGTTTTGAACATGGTTTTCACGTTAATAATTGCACTGAAGTCCAATAAATATATTCTGTATAAACAATATCTAAACGTAACATTGCAAAATATAAGGAACTTTAAGAACTAACAGAATTTTTGTGTTCCGAACCAGTTCAGGAACAATATTTTGGTGGCAGAACGGTTCAGAGAACGAAAACGTTAAACATAGGCCTGTCTGAACCGTTCGGAACAGAACATTATAAAAATAATTTAGTTTTCAAGCCCTGATATCTGGTGCTCTCAACATGACAAATAGTGTCTGTGGTTAATAGTATCGGTGCTGATCATAACCTCATCATTTTCTAACGAATTTGTTTAGTGAATTATATGGAAATCTGCATTAACGGAGCAGAAGTTCAGGCTGACACAGGCAATTTCAATCAATCAATTTAGAAGTGCTTCCCAAAAACATTCATATTAAAAAACCACATTATTAAAATTGAAAACACATTAAAACAAGTAAAAGACACTAATGAAATGCAAGTGAAAACAAATGGGTTTTCAGCAAAGATTTAAAATGGGCTAGCCACCTGGCAGTCCGGATTTGCAGGGGGAGGGAGTTCCATAATTTGGGGCCTGCCACGGCGAAGGCTCCCCCCCCCCCCAGGTTTTAGCCTAGTCGTGGGCACCTACTGGAATAGGTGGTTAGCTGATCTGAGAGACTCCAAGCCTCACTAGACCAAAATTATTTGTTGCACAATCTCACAACACAGAATGATGATTGAATTGCGGGTGGATCAGCTATGCACGTCAGGTTGGCAAGTATCCCCAGGGCATACCCCTGACACATCTCATGTGTAATTTGCACCTCCAGCAATTTGACTTCTTGGTATGGAAAAGAGATCAATGTCACGCCCCACCTCCAGCAAACGTGGCCCAAGAGAGCCGCATTCCGTACCCACACCTGAGTGGGCCCTGAAATCTGGCATGGCCTGGCCAATTTGCGCTCGTGGAGAAGCAATTTCTCAGGTGAATGTGCCTGTGGACTGCGCTGTGCTGGGCTTAAGTAAGCTTGTGGAGAAGTGGCTTTTGGTACAAACAATACAACTGCAAAAAACAAAAACCAAAAAAAACCCACTACATTTTTCATAATCATCGGCCAAAATTGTGATTTAGATTAAAATTTGATGAATTGAGCAGCCCTAGTTGACAATGACAATATTCATGACCCTTTAATGAATGAAGACAACGGAATGAAGACGGAATTAAGACAACAACAACAAACAGCTACTTTGCATCCAATCATTCAGATAGTTGAATTATAATCCCTTACTTTTTATTCATGTCTGTATTTTCAGCACATTTGCTTGTGCCCCGCCAGAAGCCAGCGAACCAGCACAAGGTACGTTAACTCAACTCAACAGGTTTTTATATTGCACCAAAATCACAGCCGAAGCTGCCTCAAGGCGCTTCACAAAAGTGATTTAGTTTTTAGATTTAAGGAATATAGCAGCTTTTTAACTAACTACCTTTCAACCTTGATTTCCCAGTTAAGGACAGTAATTTGGGATTGGTTCCAGAACTCCTTTAACGGAGGACTGGAAAGAAGAGAAAAGAAAGAAGAAAGAGGAGATCGAGACTTTCAATCAGTCTTGATCTCGGCCTAGTTGAAAAAATTACCTACCGTTTTTGATTAGTTGTCATTAATATTGATTTGTCTTGATTGGTTAGCAGAACCCCTTTAACGGAGGAGTGGAGAAAAGAGGAGATTGAGATTTTCACTTAATCTCAATTTCGGCCTAGTTGAAGAAATAGCTACTGGTTTGGATTATTTGTTGTTGATGCTAACGCTACGTTGGTGTTACGTTAACGGTGCTGGCTAGACGAGTTTACGCACCAAAATAACAAAGCTGCCGTTTGTCACCGTACTTCTGGTGTCGGTATCACAGCTTGCGCAAGGTCATCGTAGTCAACCGAAGTGGCTGCATTTGACACACAAAAAGCACCCAGTTTCGAAATCCACCCCGCTACACTTATCCACCCCTGCTTCACTCACATTTGGTTTGCAGCTATTCAGCCTGCAAACCATTTATGAAAGCATTTTTGAATGCACGTTCAATAATAATATTGATTTGTTTTATTAAGTTGTTCTCAACACGGGAAAATGATATTATTCTCACATCACTTTTAACCAGAGTTCTTGGAAAGGAGAGTCCAAACACCTGCATTCCTGAATTATTTTGTGTGAAGTTGTTTATAGGTGTATCTCTCTTTGTTTGTACACATGGCAGCATTGATTATTTTTTTCTCACGAGTGAATGCAGCCATCCCTTGATGTTGTATTTGTCTGTATTTCGTCAATATTTATGCAAAACGGTGAGCGAGATGTGGTGGATAATGGGTCACTCGCGAACGCTCGCACTCGCGGACGCTCGCACTCGCGTATCCATCTTCAAAATCCTCCTCCATACCTTCCAAGCCATCCACAACCTCGCTCCTCCCTACCTGTCTGACAGATCCTCCTCCTCAATCCATCTTACTGTTCCCCCTGCCCGCCTCACCACCATGGGGAGCAGAGCTATCAGCCGCTCTGCTCCCAACTCTGGAACTCACTCCCACCCCAACTACGCAACATTGATCCCTGCCTCAGTTTAAATCTTCCCTCAAAACTCACCTTTTCAGGACTGCTTACTCATTATAGTTTCTTTAGTTAGTTGTCTTTATCTCCACTTTTTATTATACTTCGATTGTTGTTTTATTGCTCTGTTGCTTGCCCTTTGTAAAGTATCCTTCAGTGACCTGAAAGGCGCTAACAAATAAAATGTTTTATTATTATTATTATTATTATTATTATTATTATTATTATTATTAATCGACTCGTTTATATGGGGCATATCAGAGGCAGTACACACAAAACCATTATATTCAGCACGTTCGGTGTTGAGATATAATGTGTCAACAATTTTCACACCTTGTAGGGGTCACTGGGGTCAATCCAGGCAACCTGAAACATGTGCCGCATCTCGTCGGCGAGGCCGATCCGGGCGCCGCTGTTGGCAGCGATGTAGACGCGTGGAATGCCTTCAGCGCGAGCCAGTTCCGAAGCGCGAAGGAAGAGCTGGTCCTCTTCGGGACCGAAGGAACCGATGCGGTGAGTGATGTCGTTGCAAAGGACGACCACGTCGCGCCCGGACGGATACTCTGGTGTCTTCATCCGCATTCGGAATGCTACCATGCCCACCTGGATGAGGAAGAAGAAGATTTTATGGTGGTATTTATGGTATTTTTGGTGTTAATAACTGTTTGGCTGTAAATTACCACACATATTCATAAACCTACAGACAGTGAACCAGAAAATGATGCAAAAACTATTGAAACCCCAGAACTATGCAATGGAACAAATGGACAAAATAGCATAGTATATATAATACTATATTATATATATATATATTATATATTTGTTACAATGCGCCTTGTATTGTATTTAGACTGTCCTCCTGTAAATAGACCCAAGTTCCTTTTGTTACATGTGGCTGTGGCTTAGTCTCACAGCGCACGCAGCTGTCACAAGATGAATTCCGGTCTCCGGAATAGTCTGCAGGTCTGCTTTCCCTCCACACTAAGCCTTTGAATAAAGATGAAAAATGGTGCGTGCGTCCAAAAAAATCCCCTGCAACACCTCTGGGTGAAGGCACCGTTCCCATGAAGAAGGCGCTTCCCGAGAAAGGTAGTCCGCGATGTCTTTCTGAACCCCTGGGAGGTACATCGCCTGTAGACTGGCGAGGCGTAGGGCCGCCCATGTCAACAGAACCATGGAAACCCTCAAAGTGTTGTCCGACCGAATGAGCACATGCTCACCCCCACTAAAGGCAGAAACTGCTGAAGAGCCAGGTGGACTGCCCAAAACTCTACTTCATATTGATATGGTATGGTCTGCGCGATCGCCGACCAATCCTGCTCCTCCAGACAGCTCCCCAGGCCACCGGGCAAGCATCAGTGTCCACAACCACCCTGCGGGCAGGAAGATGGCACATAACAGCCCCTCTTCACATCTCACCAAGGAGAAAGGGACCGAAGGCACCGCAACGACACCATCATTGTCCGTGCCACTTTGCATCCAAGTGGACACTGTTTAGCCACCTATGTAGAGGACACAGCCGCAACAACCCCAATGGAACAACCCCTGCAATACAGATCTATTCGTGCAGAAGGATTTCGATTAATTAAAGTTTTTATTTTATTTTAGCAGTGGAGTGTGACTACAAGAGGTTTGAAGGAAGAGATTTCTCTGAATGATCACTGGGTCATTTCCAGTGATATGCACGTCTACCGGGACGTCACAAAGGGGTCACAGGTGACGACTCTGGTGTAAACACTCGAGATGTGCATGCGCAGAGGGGATATTTGGTGCTTTCAGCGCCGCCCCTGATGGGAAGTAGGGATGAGAACTTACATCATTGTCTCCAGGTAGTCTGTTCATGTGGACGAGTCCTCCCTGGGCGTCTAACACCAACTCTGTACAGCTCAGAACATCTTTAGGACAAGGCTCTCCTCGACCCCACATCTTAAACAGGGCCTGGTAGACACACAGTTGGTTAAGGGGTCGTTTAGTCACACTAGTAGTTTAATCACAGTAGGTTGTGTGGAATGATGAGGTGGTTGTCATCTTCACCAAACATTTAGCAACACCAGGTGAGTAGATGGCATACCTGTCGGAACATCTCTGGGAAGTCGTAGACGTACGTCGTCCCGAGGCTCTGGGCCTGGAAACGTTTGGCCTGGAGAAGATCCTTGGTGACGTACGGCGTGCTGGTCAGCATGCCATGGAGTGGACCCTGCTTGTCTCCATAGGCTTGGAACATGATCTGGGGGAAAACGGGCCAGTCACAACCAGGGCTCCGAACCGGTTCAAGGAACAAAAACGGAAACCGAAAACGAGCAGAATTTTACGAGGAGCGGAAACAGAAAGGAAAAAATATTTCTTCAAATGAACTATGGAACATCATGAAATCCACAAAATCGGTTAAAAACATGTTTTTTGTTCTCTGTATATTTTAACATATCCTATATCTGGGAGACTATTTCCGTCAGTGGTCAAGCCTCATGCTTCTGGGGCTCCATCTTGTGGACAGACGAGGAAGTGAATGTGAAGGCGTTTTAAAGCATTGCACTGAAGTTTGAAAGTCCACCAAATATATATTGTATAAAAACTATAGCTAAACTCAACACTACACAATATAAGAAACTTTAAGAGCGAACGAAATGTTTGTGTTCCGAACCGGTTCAGGACCAATATTTTGGTGGCGGAACCGGTTCCGAGAACGAAAACGTTAAACATAGGCCTGCCTGAACCGTTCGGAATGGAACGTTTGAAAAAGAATTTCGTTTTCAAGGCCTGGTACAACCAACAGTGAGCGTGTTCACATGACGTTCGGTGGATAGTTGCGGTAAGAACTCTAGGCTGAATATGACTTCCGGTGCCGTTGTGTCGCTGCGCTCGGACTTATATATTAACTTGTCTATGGGACAGCACACACCTATAGACGAGCTCGGGGGGTACTTCTGGATAAATGTGTACTCTGAAAGTCACTTCCGGTGCCATTTAGTTTGCCGTGTTTTGGATATTTTTCAACATGTCTATTCGGTGGGAGCACACACCTATTATAGCGTTATTTAAAACGGATGGTGGTAACTTGCGGTGTGCTTTTCCACACACAAATGGTCTCATGCGGATCTGTGACCCACAAATGCATGATTCAATAATCAGTGCAACCCATTCAATTTTCTCCTTCTTTTTGGAATTACTTCTAGAAGCAGCCAGCCTATTGGTCCAGAAGAACATGTGACCACTCGGTGTGTAACTTTAAGTCAGACTGCATTTCATCAATATTTATACAAAATGGTGAACGAAGCAAGGGGGGTGATGTGTAACTGGTCACAGAGCGACATCTAGTGGTCGGATTTTGAACTGGTATGTGTTTTGTGTGCTCGGACCTCGGTCCAGTACCAGAGTTGACATAGGTAACAATAAGGCTCCGGAAGTTACATTAATAGTAAAAACTCAGAGAAATAAGTACTTCTAACAGTACTAGATACTTGCTAAATGTACCTGAGTGCAGTGTGGAATAATTTGTCCTTGGTACAAAGAATGAGATGTCTCTTACCCGACCAGAGGAAGGACAGGTGACTTCCTTATACAGGCTGATGTCCAGGTAGTATCCAGACTCATTGGTGAGGAACAGCCTGATCGGCACCTGAGAGCCAGGAATTCAGAAGATGAGTCAGAAGTTGTTAGATCCAGTAGTTGTCGTCTCGTCAGAATCAAGTTCATTGCCATCGTCATCATTTGTCACCGGTACGAAAAATCACAGACTTTTTTCTGTGATTTTTTTCTTGGTATTGGTGCAGGTGCAAGACAACACAAAACACAGAACAGAGAGCAAGCCAATGGAGTCTGCTAACATCTAGTTTCTTCCCACAAGCAGTGGTGCTGCTGAACGCAGGGAGTAGCCCTGTCCGATATAAGGACATGTTACGCACATAGACCCTGGCCGAAGCCACTTTATAACATGTTACGCACAAAGACTTGTTGGAGTCACCCTATAACATGTTACGCACATAGACTCGTTTTTTTGTTGCTGTTGTCTCCTGCTTATGTTATTGAACTATGCTCACCACCTTCTGATCGTGAGAGAGATG